>JAMPIV010000776.1:332500-488634 GCA_024509875.1 Oreohelix idahoensis
CTTTCACTCGATATTTCTCTCTTAATAAACTGTTTTTTGAGGAAGTTTTTGCACCTACCTCTAAAGTAACATTCCTGTTGTTGAATTATATACTCCTTCCCGCTGAGACTTCTTTATTTCTTATGAAATTAAATGGCATCCTACTATCATTGCACAAAATGGGCCTCCATGTTAAGCATAATATGTTTCATTACACACACAAGAAGAAGGAAGCGTTTTCATTGGCTAGTGTATCAGACAGTTCCCACAACGTATGGCGCAAGGTATGGTCAGACTTACACAGAATTTTCTAGGATGATGTGTTGTGAGACAGACTAAATCATGACAGTATTCTTATTTTGATATCACTGTCTGTCCCTCCAACTTTGTCTATATTGCCGCCAAGAAATGTGTACGATTCTACATCTTGTATTGGCGCTTCTTCAAGTTCAACCTTGATTTCATTACCTGCATTTATTCTCATTATCTTTGTCTTTTCCCTGTGTATTTTCAAACCCAATTGCTGTGACCTCTCATCGAGTGTTTTCAATTTGTCCTGCATCTGATTACAGTTATGGGACAGAAGAGCCAAGTCATCAGCAAAATCCAGATCATCCAACTGCTTAGTCAGAGTCCACTGGATTCCATTTCTGTTGTGTGTTGTTGATGTTCTCATAACCCAGTCTATTGCTAATAAGAAAAGAAATGGAGACAAGAAGCATCCCTGTCACACTCCTGTTCTTATCCCAAATGGTTGTGTAAGCTGTCCTTCATGAAGAACTCTCCAAGTCATGTCTTCATATGTTTTCTTTATTAAATTAATGATCTTCAGGGGAACTCCATAATGCCTCATCAATTTCCTAAGTGATTCTCTGTCTACACTGTCAAATGCCTTTTCGTAGTCCACAAATCCAACGTATAATGGTGAATTTCATTCCAGACTTTGTTCAACTATTATTCTCAAAGTGGCTATCTGGTCTGTACAGGATCTGTTTTGTCGAAAACCTGCTTGTTCATCTCTCAGTTTCTTGTCTATGGACTCTTTTAATCTCTCAAGGATAATCCTATTTAATACTTTTCCTGGCACTGATAGTAACATTATTCCTCTATAATTTGTGCACTCTTGTAAATTTCCTTTCTTAGGCAACTTAACCAGATATCCTTCCTTCCATTCTGCTGGTATCTCTTCCTTTTCCTTTACCAAGTAATTTATATAACATCTCTATAGCCGTGTCGATATCTGCTTTGATGGCCTCTGCTGGGATGCCATCAGGTCCAGGTGCTTCTCCATCTCTTAGAAGCTTTATGGCTTTCTTTATTTCTTCCTTCGTTGGTCTTTCACCGTTAATTTGTAGCTCTTCTTCTGCTGGCTGGATGTCTGGGGTTTTGTGGAGCTGGTCTATTGAGAAGGTCCTCAAAATATTCTGTCCACCTCTTCATTTGCTCTTGTATATTGCTGAGCAGTTTTCCATTCTTGTCTTTTATGAGGCAACTTGTTTGCTTGTATTTCCCTGTCAGCTTCTTTGTGCTGTTATACAGTTCTCTCATATTTCCTTTGGCTGCAGCATCTTCTGCTTCTCATGCCAACTCCTCAATATACTTCCTCTTGTCTCTTTTGATACTTCTTTTAACTTCTTTGTTTGCTTCTGTGTACACTTCTTGAGCCTTGGCTTTGGAACTTCTGGTTTTGCTTGTGTTTAAATCTACTTTCTTGTTTTTTCTGTCTTTTATCTTATTGACGGTTTTTGTTGTTATCCATGCTTTTTGTTGTCGTTCCCTTTTCCCCGGTATTTCTTCACGTCTCATTCCATACAGTTTTGATTTGCTGCCAATAATCTTCTGTATTCTCTACATCCTCCAGCTGTTGGAGCACTTGGAATTTGTTGGATATTGTGACCGCAAATTTGTCTCTTGTTTCTTGATTTCTTAGATGTCCTACATTAAATTGTTGTCTATAATTTTGCATTGTTGCATATCTCTTGAGTTTCATTTTTACTTTGGCTATCAGAAGGTGGTGATCTGATGCCACATCTGCTCCTCTATATACCTTTACATCCTGCAATGATGATCTAAACTTCTTGTTTATGCATATATGATCAATCTGATTTTCTGTTCTATGGTCTGGTGATATCCATGTTGCCTTGTGTATTCTCTTATGTGGAAACATGCTTCCTCCTATAGCCAGTTGATTTGAAGCACTGAAGTTTGAGAATAGTTCCCCATTTTCATTCATTATTCCTAGCCCCTGTTTTCCCATGACTTCTTCAAAGCCGGTGATGACTGTACCTATCTTTGCATTCATGTCACCCATCAAAATTGTGATGTCTTTTCTTTTTACTTTTTCCATAATTTCATGTAGTCTAGTATAAAATGCTTCTTTCACAGACTCTTCTTTGTCATTAGTTGGAGCATAACATTGGATGACATTTACATTTATTTTCTTCTTAGCTGTTTTAAAAGTAGCTGTTATTATTCTGGATCCAACGGCTTCCCATTCAATGAGTGCTTTCTGTGCTTCTTTAGATAACATACGAGCTACCCCTTCCCTGTGGTGTGAACTTTCGTCTTCATGTCCTGAGGACAGCACCAATTCACCTGTGATGAGTTTCTTCCTGTCTACCCCCTTCCACTTTGTTTCACACAGTCCCAGAACCTCAATTTTATATTCCCTCATCTCTGCTGCTACTTGTGCCACTTTCCCTTGTTCGTTTAATGTCCGAACATTCCAGGTGCCAAATCTGGAAGTTCTCCTAGAAGAAAGAAGGTTAGTCAGTAACACAGACTCCTTTCGGCTTTCTCTGTGATGCATCATACGCCTCCCTGCGAGAGGACCTTCCCCTGTCTTGGATGGCTATGTTTTATTTTCTTTAATTGACTTGTCCATGTTTGTTGAAGTTTTTTGTGGTTTAAATTTTTTACAGGATGGGGTAACCGGCCCCATGTCCAACCCTCCTTAGTCGCTTTCTACAACATGCTTGGCAGGGAACAGTGTTACTATTCTTTGCTCCTCTTTCGGGCCCCGGTAACACATGAATGATTCCCCTTCATGTTGATATATAATATGTGCTTGTTCAAAGGAAAATTCACAAACAAATTTAGATTGAAAGATGAACACTTCACTCTATAAAATTCTGCCCAAATAAGTCTGGCACAGCGTGCAAAATAACTCTGGAAGGAAAGAGTTAATGGTTTTTTTTTTTAACTGAATAAAAATTTTAAAGTTCATTAAATCATTAAACAGAAGTATTCAGTAACAAGCAGTTAGCTCTGTGACTTCAACAAATGTATTAAGTCAAACAAACTATACAGCATTTTTTGCAATCTATACATTTTTTAATCTTTAGCATGATTTTGTTTCATTTTGTTAGCCCAGCGTGCTGCTATTCCCACTTTTTCATTTGTCATTCTGGATTTCAATATATATATATAAATACATTTATTTATTTAACTTTTTTTACTGTACGAAAAAGATTTTTTGAAATGCACAACACTGACCTGAAACTGGTCTCGGACATCTCTCATACTACCCTCCACAAAAACATCCTTCATGGCTTTCTCTATGGGTTCTCCCCCACAGTGTAGTTGGTGGACATCCCTTAGGTTATTTAAGCTGCTGATTTTCTTCCACTCTTCACTCTGAAAAAGATATGCATATTGTGCAATGAATTTTTATTACAATGTTTTACTCTACTTTTCTCATAAACTGTCATCTCTCAACCTGTGGAGCTATACACAAGCAGTTAGTTTTAAAATCAGCTCCATGATGTATACATTTTTTTTTTTTTAAATTGTTTTGCCTCGTTTTGGTGAGGCGTGTCCCGTTCAACCTAGTCGGTTATATTAAGGCACCCTGTCCAAACATAAAAGACCCTTAGGTCTGGGTGATGTATAAATTTGAATCAGCTGCCCTGAGCATTTAGTGAGATGGGAATATGGAAGGCAGCTGTTGAAATATTTATTGTCCATTGTCATAAACTGCCATCAATGGTACCTATACCTTGTAGCGGTATGGCGGCTTGTGTACCCTGACAATCCCCAGAGCTATGCCAGTGGGAGATTTACTCCTGGTAGGTTCAACCAAGCTGGATTGGTCTGCGTGGGTAGGGGTCAGACAAAAGCTGGTACTCTGGTCCTCCACGTTGGGGGTTTTAGCACAGGGCAGACACTCCTGTCTATGTAATAAAATTGCACGTTACGGAAACAATAAATGGAAAAACTTTGCTGCGGGACGGACATCCGGAGTCTCAGGCTTGTGTGACTGACGGTGGTGAAAGCCGAGAGGGGGCCACTGGCATGAAGGCGGATGCCCCGGCTGCGGGACACAAGACCGGAGTTGGTTTTTGGAGCGTCAGAGCTGTGGGTGTGGCAGGGGGGCTGGGGCGGATCACAGCAGAGATGAGGGGCTGCAGGATACATGTCCTGGGAGTGGGCGAGAGCGGATGGACAGGTAGGGGGAGAGTGGAGACAGCTGCAGGGGAGACAGTGCTTTGTTCTGGCGGAGAGGGTGGTTGGCGCGGCGATGGTGTGGCCATTGTCCTGGGGAAGGGGGGGGGGGGGGGGGGGGGGGGGCTTTGCTGGAATGGAGGCCCATCGGCAACAGACTGATGGGAGCGGGACTGGGAGGGGGGTTTGCCAGCGCCACAGTTGTGCAATGCTGTGCACCAGCGGATGACAGCAATGGGGAGATCGGGGACGAGTTCTGTCGGCAGGTGCAGGGGGAGAATGAGACTACACCCGGGTGCGATCTCGTTATAGTGGTGGGAGACCTGAATGCGAGAGTGGTAGCACGCAATAATTGTGGCGAGAGAGTGGTGGGGAAGTGCGGCACTGGGGCGGCGGGTGAGAGTGGGGACAAGTTGGTAGGCTTCTGCAGTGTTGGCGGCCTGGTCATTGGAGGAACACTTTTTCCACACGGGGGGGGGGGAGCACGGGTTGACATGGAAGTCACCGGGCGGACAGGACGGAGACCGGGTGGATCACATGGTGATCAATGGCAGATGGAGACGTGCACTACAGGACGTGAGGGTAGGAGGGGGAGTGGGTGTGGGAAGTGATCATCACCTGGTGGTGGCAGGGCTGGGGGTGGGACTCGGGGCTGCTGGACCAGTTGCGGTCGGACAGAGAGGATACGGCATCACAAAACTGAGGGATCCCCTCGCCGGGGAAGCTTTCGTGGTCAACGTGAAGAGAAGATGTGGGATTATCTGGGGCCAGGGGGGAGCGGAGACCGATGGTGTTGACCGGGGATTCAGCGCCGTCTCAACAGTATACAGGGGGAGCAGCGGGTCATGCTTGGGATTCCGGGGGAGAGAGGGCCGGGACTGTATGGCACCAGATGTGCTATATACCATGGTGAAGGGAGGGGAGGTGGAAAGAAAGAAGACAGAAGCTGGGTCTCCCAGGTTGGGGGCAATATGTGGTGAACAGTGCAGTCAGCTGGACAGGGAAGTTGAACGTCAAGCCCGTGCTGGCAGAGGGACATTTCTGGATGACCTTGCAGACAGGCAGAGGAAGCGGCGCTGAGAGATGAACAAAGCACAGTATACAAAATGACTAAAATCATTGGTGGAAAACGAGGTGCAAGCAATATTACATTGGTGAGAGATGGGCACGGAAATCTCATCACGACAGTGGAGGGACGGGAGACAGGATGGGCAGAGCATTTCGGAGAAACTCTGAATAAGGAGCCGCCGGAGACACAATTGAATGTTCCTGAGGCTGAAAATGATCTAGATGTTAATACAGACATCCCGCGAGGGGAAGAGGTCATCACGGCAATCAAAGGGTTGGGGAATGGAAAAGCTCCTGGTCATGATAACTTAAATGCAGAGCTATTTGAGACAGACCCAGAGTTGGCGGCAGAACTGTTGGAGCCACTGTTTGCACAGGTCTGGAAGGCGCGAACAACACCGGCGGGATGGAGAGGGGGAATGGTTGTCGAATTGCCCGGGAAGGGAGATCTTGCGGACTGCAATGGTTGGAGAGGAGTAGCTCTTCTCTCGGTTCCCGGCAAGATACTAGGCAGGATAGTTATACAGAGAGTCTCAAGGGCGGTGGACCACGGGCTGAGGAGGGAACGGGCGGGATTTAGAGGGAGCAGAGGATGTGTAGATCATATATTTGCCCTCGGGGGCATTGTGGAGCGGTGCTCGGAGTGGCAGAGACGGCTGTACATTGATTTTGAAAAGGCTTTTGACGGTATGCATAGGGACAGTTTATGGAAGGTGCTGAGGGCTTGTGGAATTCCAAGCTGCATAGTGTCAATCATAAAAGGCCTTTATGCCAACTTTACGTGTAGCATTGGGCAGAGCAACCTAACCTTTGAGGTGAAGACGGGGTACGACAGGGATGCCCCTTGTCAACCACTCTATTTTTGGTGGTCATAGACTGGGTGATGCGCCAGATGGCGGAGGGCAGTCCGGGAGGAATGGGATGGACTGCGTTTTCTTCATTGGAGCATGATTGAAGGCTTATATTCCACAGGGATCAAAAGGATAATGATAATTACTTTACAGCATATCCGCCCCCGCCTCTCTCTGAGTGTCTTTCCATATAGCAAGAATGGGAGGACTGTTTTCTGTCTTGCTGTGTATTTCCTATGTGATTGACTTGGTGCAAGCCAGAATGTTCATGTGAGGAGACGTCCTCCTTTTATTTTTTTTATGTGCAACAGTCGATGTCTATATGATAAGTATATGCCTGAATGGGGGCATAATTTCTGAAAAGTTCAGCAAATGACAGTGTCAGACATCTTGGATTGGCAAATTCTGTTCATAAAACGATGACGTGAAATTTCTACACGTTTTAACAATAATGGCGTCGTCAACAAATGTCTTCACATTGTAATAAGCTTGATAAAACTCAAGTCAAGGCATCTTTAATCATAGTCATTAGTTAATGGCCCTAAGCCTAAGGTGTTCCAATGTGCCCAAAGGCTTGATGACTACTGGAAAAGTAGTCTCGAACATTGGCTGTCTGGCGTGCGAGCAGGGCAGCACCAGGCAGATGGAGCTACGGAGATCGTGCTCTGTCGCTGATGCCTTCAGCGAATATAACGAAGAAACATGAATGTAGGAGAGGTAGGGGAGAGAAGAGGAGAGAGAGAGAAAAAAAAGCTGGTAAGAGAACAAGGAGAAAGACAGCAGAGAGACTCTCTATGAAATGCATTCGTATAGGGTATTGGAATTGTTGGAGTGCCTATCAACGGGCAGCCATAATTCAAACACTGATCTATGATTTTGATATACTAATGATTCAGGAGACCAATTTAAAAGTGAATGCTATTGTCAATTGCCCAGGTTACAGATGTTACACAAATCTGTGTGGGCCTAGCAGATGAGGGCAAGTGAAGTATGTCAAAAATGAACTCCCTCATGTGTGGCTAGATACAAGTTTCCATTCTAATGAGGATGCAGAATTGCAGGGGATTGCACTGCATATAAGTGGTCAAGAATGGCAAGTCTTCAGTTTATATGCCCATGTGGATCACCTTCAGGAGGAGGGTGGCTGGGAGTTTCTGACTAAATTGTCTGAATAACTTAACAAGATGTGCTTAATTGCCAGTTGTTGCTGTCATTATTGACGGAGTTTCAAACGTCGATTTATTGGTTGTATGTTTTTCACCCTGGTCAAAGTTGGGGAACTATGTCTTAACTTTGCTGTGTCAGGTTGATTAGGGGTTATCTCCCTTGTTGGTTCATTCATTGTGTTTGACCTCTAGGGTCAAAGGTAAACAGTTCTGGGCTATTTGCCATGCGCAGTTGTTGGGCGCAAGATGAGACTTCCGTGAGGTAGAGTGGCGAACTGGCTTCTGTAGGACGTGAATGTCCGTTGTATCCTGGGGAAGGAAAATCTTCGAAGTGACTGCGTTGTCAGTTTTCCCCAGTGATTTTCTGTACGTCAGGAATGACGACATTGTTATTTCTTATGTTCTGAGGATTCGTTTCAAGGTAACACCGACTTTATCATTACTACGCATTCGGTTGCAGAATTTGTTAAAGGCTTACCTAGCCTGTGAGAACAGCTCACAGTTCCTGTAATGCAGAACTTATATTTTGTGCTCAAGGTAGCTATTTAAGACTATTCGTCTTTATATGATCAGGACGAAGTTATATAAGGTGGAAACCGCAGATTGGCGGTATATCTATACAAACATTACAGCAGGGTTGATGCAACCTGCTTATGAAGAGTACACAGCTGACGTCATATCGAGGTCTGTGTAATGGCCACTATTCTACCGCATGAAAGGATGTAACTGGCATGTTATGCCAAGTTGAACGATGGCCCTGGTAATAGGATTACATGAGTTAAGGGCTCGTCCATTGGATGACGGAGTTATTAAGGTATCTGACACGTTCAGTCAGGGATACCAAAGCGGCATTATGAACTGTACATTAACGAACATACCACTATTGACCATGCCCACATATTTGAATGTTCACCAGCCTTAGAATGCCTGATATGTACCAAGCGATTTCAATTAACATGATGTACATGAACCTGTTTACATTGACTGTTCCTGTGTGATTCTACTGTTAGTCCTGTCAATAAATGTATGAACTGTCACCTGTAGTTTCAACCATCATTGGCTTCAGTACGAGTGTGACTGGGTGTATTGTGTATACTATATATGATCCTAAATGCATTCGCGTCTGCACACACCCATGTCTCACATCATCATCATCATCGTACAAGGACCATGTATGCTGTCAGTGTGAGTGACCCAGATCTTCACCGCACCAGTACACTGTTCAGGTGACATCGACACGCGTACCTGGCCAACGACACATCAACATTTGCACGCATAAAAAAACAACTAACATTTCTGGTGGCCGTTACATTTCTGGCCTTAACATTTCTGGTAGGCCAGTTCTGTGGGCTTTACGGCTTCAATTTTGGTTTCGACTACAGATTGGAATGATCAAGGTTGACAGCTATAAATAACACACATCCGTAGTACTCTACATTTCCAAGCTTTGGCTATACAGGACAGTAGAAATAGGTCATCGACTGTTGACCCACATAAACAGTGTTAGCATCTATGTGATAATGCTACATGAACCACAGTTGGTACAAGTACTGGAGTTGGCATCTAGGCAATATTGCTACGTGGACCACAGCTGCACTCAAGTCAAGTATTTTTTGTAAACAGTACCGCTGGTTGTTTACACGTTACAGTCAACAGACTCTTCAACGTCTGAACGTTCAAGTCACATAGTTCGAGGTCAAGTATTTTTTGTAAACAATACCGTCGACGAACTGTTTCAACATTGGGCCTCAAGTCTCAACTATTCATCGAGAAGGTCATAGTGACTTTATGTTCCTGGAGACCACTACATGTTATTGTGGATCTAACAATCATTGCGCGCTTGACATTGTACTCCCGTGTTGACAAAGAGCAAGAGAGTTACTATACTGTTACTTGTAACTAAACTTTGTTTGCAACACATTTCATTATATGCAATTTACGTTACTTGTGATATTGTGGTGTATTTTTCTGTTGTTTTCAGCGGGTTTTGGTTGGGAAAGGTGACTCCTTTAGATCATACCACGTAACAGAGGTTGTCTATTGAGAGCGTTTTCTGTAGGGACTGCAAATTTCCTTAATTGGGATTTGCTAGCGACAATTGTTGCTATTTACGTTTAGCTGTGTCGAGATTTGTTAGTGTTGTTTTCGTTATTTTTCCATTCTTTGATTTACAATTTGTTTTGTTTGTATATGTTCGTCTCTCCTTCTTTTCATTTATTTCTTTACACCTTTTTTGTTTATAACAGTGTTGCCATTTGTCTTGTTTACTTTTCGCAGTCATCATTACACATTTTTGTAACATTTTCCTTAGTTTCGCTGTATTGTTTATTTGACTTCTGCGAACGTTTTCGGTTGTTGTTCTGTATCTTTGTCCTTGTATTTATTATTGTCATACACAGTCTACATACATATACTTGGTCATGTATTATTATTATTATTATTAATATGATACACTATTCACATTGAGATTATTGATAGAATATTATTATAAAGAAACAAGGTAACCATACAAGGTCTTTGACTAAGACTTGTCTCTCAAAGAGAGTGAAATAAACTGAATTGAGTATACAAGTCTAATATTACAGACTTGTCTCCCATTGAAGTGGGATAAGGTAATTTATTTAATTTTTCAGGTTACTGATCTCATTAGACAGAATGTCTACATTACATTACTTTATTGAGCAAGGGAAAGCCCTTGGGATGACTGGAGATAAATTAGAAGAATTTGCGATGGGTCAATATAACAAGGCACAAGAAGCAGAAGAGAAAAAATTTCTAGCTGAAATTGATGAGAAAAAACTTCAAGCTGAAAGGGAATTTAAAAAGTTAGACATAGAAGCTGAGGAGATAATGAAAAAAGCAAGGATGGAGCATGAGGAGAAACTCTTAGCTTTGGAGTTGAATACATTGAAGAAAACGATAAATGATCTTCAGGGTAACAAGAAAGCTATTACTGATGAGCTACAACAGTTAAAAAGGCAGAATGAGAAGAAGTTCTCAGAAATGAATCGTGAAAATGCTACATTGAAGAATAAAGTGACGGAATTGATAGCGGATAATAAGAAATTTGGTGAATTCTCCCTTAGACAAAAGAAGGAGTTAGAGGATGAGGTAACCTCATTAAAACAATTGTTGGATAGCCGGATAGATGAAGTGAGCTCAATGAAGAACAATCATCTTTGTAAAGAACAGTCTCTTAATAATGAGCTAAACCAAGTCAAAATGGACTATGAGAAATTAAAAGTGGAGGCTGAAAAACACAAGAAGATATATAATGATACACTCGCTAATCTATTGAGTCAGAATGTGATTCTCGGCCGCCAACTAGAAGAAAAGAATTTAATATCTCAGGAGGAGATTAAGGTGTTTAAGAATAAAAAGGACAGTGAGATTCAGTCACTACAACTGGAGTTAACACAGTTGGAAGCGAATAAAGAAAAGGATGGAAAAATCGATGAACTTTTGACTACTCATCATAGTGCTATGGAAGCACTCAGACTTGAACTTGTTCAAGAGAAAGCTAAGGTTTTAGAAACCACATCTCAAAAGGAAAAGTTGAGATTGGATCTTAGAGATAGAATAATTAAAGAGAAGACTCTAACTTCACAGTTAGATGACTTAAGGTTAGATTGCAACAGACTTCATGTTAAAGTCAACGAGAGAGTTCATAAAGCTGTTTCTAGAGAGAAAGCTGTTGCAGAAGTAGAAATTGCAAAACTTCGCAACAGAATTGATGGTTTGTTAGATATTGTTTTGAACAATAAAATGTTGTTTGCTACCAAGGTGAATAGATTTGGACATAAAGCTGAAGATCAATATGCTACAAATGCAAAGAGCCAGCGACAGGCACTCAATGCTCATAGTAACACTAAGCAATATGTGAACAAATCTTTTCGTGGAAAATATGGTTTCCCACGGAATAACGATACTGCCTCTAATGGGAGTTGGCGTCAGGCCAACAAAGGTATATCAAGTTTGGATCACGGTGAGGACTTTGATAAGTGTCATGATAAGATTCCTCAGGGAAACCGTGCATCAAATTTTCAAACTTCCAATAAATTGATAAAAAGGAAGAAGACTATTAGTGCCCATCGTACTCAGCTCAGTCAGTACGATGTACCTATTAAGCATATTGCTACAGAGAAAAATAAAAGCAATTTTACTAAGAGAAATAACCGTGATTGTGGACAATACCAAACGCGTCCATCACGTAACGGTTCTTCTTCAAAGAACTGGAGGCAATTTAATTGTCCTCATCATTTTGAGTCTAGTAAGTATAGGAACTGTGATAAAAGTTGCCAACCTTATAATAGTTTTTCTTGGAAACAACAAAATCCACGTAATAGGAATTTTGATTGTAAGGGAAATAATAATCACAATCATGGTAACTGTTCAAATAAGAGCAATGGTCTCAACAGAGATAATAATTTTGATAGATCTCGTTGTGAAGGTAGATCTCAACATGAATCTACTTAGCTCTGGTGTCCTAGATTTCCTGATACACTTCCAGACTTATGTCTGTTCTTAATATCATAATATATATTAACACAATTGTGTCACTAGTTGGATGATGTATAATGACTTTAACAAATTTGGTTATGTCCATCCATGATATATATCCATTAGATATGTTGATGGTATAGTATTGTAGTTCATGATATTTGTATATTGCTATAATTATAGTATTTGACAATTTTTGATATCTATGATTGGTATTGCCAGCAACTTAGATTTCTTTAATGGTACCTCCTGAGTTTGTTTTGCTTTGAGGAAATATTTTCTCTTATGTTGGGAGATGATTTTACTCTCTCCAGACGCTTTATTGATGCGTCTATTGTACCTAATATTAGGTTCATTCTTTCATGGGCACATAATTGATGCTTGGGCTATCTTGCTCATGGATATATTTGTAAAAAAAATGTGTCATTTTTTTTTACAGGGGGGGTGCAGTAATATGTTCCTGTCATTATTGACGGAGTTTCAAACGTCGATTTATTGGTTGTATGTTTTTCACCCTGGTCAAAGTTGGGGAACTATGTCTTAACTTTGCTGTGTCAGGTTGATTAGGGGTTATCTCCCTTTTTGGTTCATTCATTGTGTTTGACCTCTAGGGTCAAAGGTAAACAGTTCTGGGCTATTTGCCATGCGCAGTTGTTGGGCGCAAGATGATACTTCCGGGAGGTAGAGTGGCGAACTGGCTTCTGTAGGACGTGAATGTCCGTTGTATCCTGGGGAAGGCAAATCTTCAAAGTGACTGCGTTGTCAGTTTTCCCCAGTGATTTTCTGTACGTCAGGAATGACGACAGTGTTATTTCTTATGTTCTGAGGATTCGTTTCAAGGTAACACCGACTTTATCATTACTACGCATTCGGTTGCAGAATTTGTTAAAGGCTTACCTAGCCTGTGAGAACAGCTCACAGTTCCTGTAATGCAGAACTTATATTTTGTGCTCAAGGTAGCTATTTAAGACTATTCGTCTTTATATGATCAGAAGTCCAGTGACGAAGTTATATAAGGTGGAAACCGCAGATTGGCAGTATATCTATACAAACATTATAGCAGGGTTGATGCAACCTGCTTATGAAGAGTACACAGCTGACGTCATATCGAGGTCTGTGTAATGGCCACTATTCTACCGCATGAAAGGATGTAACTGGCGTGTTATGCCAAGTTGAACGACGGCCCTGGTAATAGGATTACATGAGTTAAGGGCTCGTCCATTGGATGACAGAGTTATTAAGGTATCTGACGCGTTCAGTCAGGGATACCAAAGCGGCATTATGAACTGTACATTAACGAACATACCACTATTGACCATGCCCACATATTTGAATGTTCACCAGCCTTAGAATGCCTGATATGTACCAAGCGATTTCAATTAACATGATGTACATGAACCTGTTTACATTGACTGTTCCTGTGTGATTCTACTGTTAGTCCTGTCAATAAATGTATGAACTGTCACCAGTAGTTTCAACCATCATTGGCTTCAGTACGAGTGTGACTGGGTGTATTGTGTATACTATATATGATCCTAAACGCATTCGCGTCTGCACACACCCATGTCTCACATCATCATCGTACAAGGACCATGTATGCTGTCAGCGTGAGTGACCCAGATCTTCACCGCACCAGTACACTGTTCAGGTGACATCGACACGCGTACCTGGCCAACGACACATCAACATTTGCACGCATAAAAAACCAACTAACACGGTGATTTTAATGCTAGATCTATAGAGTGAGGTAACTCCATGGAAAATAGACAGGGTGTTGCCTTGAGCCAGGCTTTACTCAGCTTAAGCCTTTCCATTTTAAATGATGGACGCCCAAAAAGACTGGCATTTAGACCAGGGGATACTGATGTGTCATAGATCGGGCACTGATTTCTAGTGCTGCTGCCACCTTTGCACGTTGGGATGTACTGCAAGCTCTAGAAAGCGATCACCTACCCTGTGTAGTACTCACTGTGAAGGGAAAGACCACCAGACACAGGAAACCGAAACAGACTTTCCAGTATCATACAGACCCACATGATTGTAATCGCCCTGTGCAAATAATGCGTCAAAGTGCGAAACAAAAGACAACTCGTACACAGTTTACACAACCACCCTGGTAGAATGAGACAGTGGAGACAGCATGGGTGAAAATGGAGAGAGCGACAAAGTTATGGCGGATAGCATGAAAGAGAAGGACAATGAGTAGAAGATTTTAAGGAGAAAAAGCAAAGAGTCATCAATAACTTCAAGAGGTTGGTAAGAGAAGCCAAGGACACAGTGTGGGAGGCCTCTGTGACACAGGTGGGCATTGACAAAACATTACAGAAATTCTGGTCCTTACATCACAGAACGAGTAGGAAAAGTACAAGCCAACCATTTCTTATATTCTCAGCTCGACAGGGATAAGTATGAAGACCTATGTTGAAAAGGGACGTGCATTACTCGAGCATTATATTATTGAGACGGATAAAAGTGATAAAGCTGCCCGCCAAGAAATTAAAGACCGTTTCCTGGAAAGCGACAGAAGAGGCGGCATATATTTCGACCTCATATCCGAAGACGACGTCGAGTGCACTTTAGCAACCAGTAAAAACACTGCCCCGGGTCCCGATGGTGTACAGTATCACCACAAAAAACAGCTCGATGACACAGGCATTAACTCTTAAACTCCTGACTAACGCGCCGTGGCCGCACAATGGTCAAAGCGTTGTTTTTAGTTTATCATGAACAGAATAAACCCCAAAAATCGTCCGTTTAACTCTTAGTATACGAGCTGCCTTTCATGACTACCATTACAGATTTTGCAATAAATAATTTATTTATAAAGATAACATAAGTGTTATATATCAAAATGTGAAGAAATGAAACCCCTACATCATGCACGTAACTAAATTGATCAGTGGTTTGAAACATGCATTCAGCTATAAATTTTCGCTATTGACGGGGATCGATCATAGGCCTCTCTAGAAGGCCGCTCGTATACTAAGAGTTAATGCAGTTCATATTTTAAAACTCGTAGAATGACTTCTGCTACTATTTAAACAACTAATTTGAGTGTAGTTAAGCAGCATGGTGTGTGTTTTGATGTTATTATCACAATTTGTGTGACGATTCGGGTGTTTGCGTTTTTCGTTGTTACTGCTGCAGAAATATGTCACACTTTATATTTACATTTTCTAAGTCTCCTAAGCAAATATTTACGTCAGACTACTTAGAAACATTGCTGACATTGACGATTATTGTTTGGTAGTCACAGTTTGTTGTCAAATAATGGAATCGGTGCAGAAAAGCTAAACACATTAGATTTAGTTGATGAGTGGGCGTAGTCCTATTCTGGCCAATCGAAAAGCAACAAAACTAGACCTATAGTAACATCTGATCTCTAGTGCTAGGTAGAAGATGAAGCTAGGAATACTATTAAAAAATTAAACAAATGTAAACAGTTTTTATATGATGTTATTCATTTGTTTGAAAATTACGTAATGCAAGACTGCATAATTTATTTTTTTCTTATTAGGGACCACAGTAAAAACTGGTGTGAATAACACTAAATGTACTAATTGTGGCCATTAGCAATGTTTTTTACTTTGTAAATGGATTACCTTGATGTTTGAAGACTAAAACGAAAGTTTTATTGTCTACAACAGTAATTTGTCTTTGGTAAGCTCGTATTCTACAGTTAACTTTTTAGTGTTTTTCAATTTTACATGCAAAATATTTTAAGCATACCGAACATATTTCTGTTAATACTACCAAAGACACTATATATTACAATTCTCTATCTATTTCCCTACAGTTTGGTATATAATAAGTACATGTTCACAGAAAAGATTAACATAAAATTTACATTAAAAGACAGTGCACTTCACCATTTAGAATTCTTCAAAAAATAATTATGGCAAAGGGTGGAAAATAATTAAAGAGTTAAGAATGTGGTGAGTGATTTCAACAATGCATAATGTCTGGTAAACTACTAGAAAAGATATTACCATGGAAAATTATGAATCACCTCGAAAATACCAGGGTTCATAGCAAATTTCTTCAAGCATTTTCCAGGTCCAGCACGTGATTTTCAAGGATGGGAAACTCTAATGTTTTCCTCATCTAATTTTCTCAGATATAATTATCACTTTGCTGACCAGCAATCCGAAGCATTACCGTCTCCCATTACCAAGGGTGTTTGCAGATTTCTTTAAAAAGAACTGTTTTTTTATTTTTAAATTCATAAAAGATTGAAAAACAGACATCTTTTTCCAGTTTTTAGTGAATTTGTTCAACGTCAGTGCAATAAAATGTTAGTGACATGGATGGTAATGAATAAAATAAGCTTGATTGACGTATTTATTTAACGATTAACCACGTATATCAACATAAAAGGCTAATAAAATTGTGAATAAAATGCAACAAAAAAAACTATTTTTCGTGTTTGTCTTTTTTGAATGTATTCTGCGTCTGTGGCATCTGACAATGAGCGTTTGTAAATGTTTGAGTAGTTAAGTACCTCTAGTTGGAGTCTGAGCTGCTTTTTTCATTAACTGGGGTTGAAGTTGTAGCTGTAGGCCTCTGCCATAGTCTTTGTCTGGATCGTTGATAATCCTTGACTGTGTGGTACAACTTGAAGCAGGGTATCAGGCATAGAGGTACATTGCAATCTGGGCAGTACATGCAAGTCTGGCTTCTGTTCCCTGCAAGCCTTACACACTTTACAGTCTGGTTTGTACCTTGCCCTTTCATATTTATCAATGAAGTGGTGCTCAGTAAGTCGTGTTGTTGTGACCTGTGGTTTTTTTTTTTTTTTTTTTTTCCTTAACCAGCGGCACTTGGGCTTTTAGCCCTTCGGCCCAATGACATGTCATTGCAAGGCTGGGGAACCTGAGGACTTTCCTTCCAACCCGGTCAGGAGCTTCGCTCCTTCCCATCCACAGAGGGTTTATCACAGGAGCCGTTCAGGTTATTCAGTCAAATTTCCGGTCGGAAACATTCCTTCAAACGCTGACGCCCGGGTTTGAACCATGAACACCTGGTCGCCAGTACAACGCCGAAGCCATTACACCAGCGCGGCTCCCATGACCTGTGGTTTTGAAGGTGTCACATTGCGTCGAAGAATAGCAGGTTCAATAAGAGTCATACTGACATCCTGATCTTTGCTTTGATTTTTTTGTATGTAGAGTTGGCACTGTTGTTGCCATTGACCAGGGCAGTTTCAACTAAGAAATGATATAAAAATAGGATCTGTGTGGGTAGGGGTAGGGTTAGCATGCACCTAGTTGGCTGAAGTGGTCGACACCTCCCATACTTTTGCTGTATTTTTCTGCAAGCACTGGCTTCTGAATTGTTCTGCCCTAAAGAATTTGTCTTTCTAACTGTCTTGTTTATATTATCATTGGAGTGAACAGTAGATATAAGTTTAAATCTTTTCGTATCATGCAAGGTGACTGTCGGCATGCCTTATCTTCTGTCGCACAAAACACAGGATGATTTGTCTTTTTCAATTTGAGTTGTTTTTTCTTCAGTGCTACAGGAAAATGCTTCCTATTTTCAGCTACTGTTCCAAATGCACCAATCTGAATTTCAGGTCTTGAAATAAAGCTGAAGGCTGAATAAAAACTACCACAGAAGAGAATATGTCCCTTGCTGCGTATGAAATTTGAATTAAAACTATGGTGACTTTTCACTGAAAAAAGAGTCCAAATAATCTCAGCTCTGAGAGTTTCTTCCTTGGTCACAAATGATGTCACATCTGTAGGTCTCCTAGTAGTGTTAGATGTTTCTGACGTGTCCGAGGGAGTAGTGTTAGATGGTTTTGATGTTTCTGAGGGAAAAACTGCTCCTTGGAGTTGTGTTCTTTTCTGTTTAAAAAAAAAAAAAATGGAACACACAAATAACTTATGAGTAGGCCTAAGCTATGTAAATTTACCAAGTCAAAGTTCTAAACGCATGAATAATATAGTCAAACAATATTTAACTAGAACAAAAGTTAATATATAGTAATTGGGAGGGTGAAAGTATGATGATATCCTTATAACACTTATGATCAGTGAAAATCTATTAAATATGTAACTGGAAACATCAGGCCTTTACACACACACCCCCTCCCCATCTTTACTATTTTTGTTTGATTTTTTTGTTGGGGTTTGTTTTGTTTTATCGTTTCTGTTTGTTTCGATAAAAAAAAAAATTTTTAAATTATTTTAAAAATTTTAAATAACATAAATGCACAAAATTGGTAATTTTCATTTATCCTAATTACAGTGATTTGACAGATGTGATGCCACTTTCATGTATCGGCGGTTATTCATGTTATCTGGAATTGAAAATATGTAGGCCTAGGCATATCCTAATTATAACCCTGCAGAGGAGAACGGGATATGTCTATTCATCATAAATATAATAAAAAAGCATTCAAAATATATTTATTTCCAAAAAATGTGGTGAAATGAACAGTGGGACATGGTGTGGTGCAGATGACATTGCACTACTCGCGCATTCACACCAACACATTCAAGACAAAACCGATAGACTGAATAAGTATGGCCAGCAGGTTGGCCTGAACATCAATTTGAAGAAGACACTAAATGTGGGCAATCCTGAGCCAATAACAGTAAGGAACCAGAAGTTAGAACAGACAGACACATTTACTTACCTAGGAAGCATAGTAACACCTGACGGCGGAACAAGCAAGGACATTAACAACAGAATGAATAAAGCGAGAACAGCCTTTGCTGTTCTCAACAACATTTGGAAGTCTTCCCAGTACAGCACAAACACCAAATTAAGACTGTATGAGAGCTGTGTACTTTCTGTGCTTCTCTATGGTGCAGAATGTTGGAGAGTAACAGAGAAGGAAATGTCGAAACTGTCCTCCTTCCACACAATCTGCCTAAGGAAAATTCTCAGAATCTTTTGGCCAAACACCATCAGCAACCAAGAACTACTTTTTCGGAGTAACCAGGAGGACATGCACACCATCATAGCTGGCAGACGCTGGAGTTGGGTTGGCCATGTCCTCAGAAGAGACCCTGATACCATCGCAAGAACAGCTATGCTATGGACCCCGGAGGGAAAGCAAAAGAGAGGCCGACCAAAAACAACTTGGCGGAGAACTGTGGAAGCTGAGATGCAAAGAATGAACCACAGTTGGGGCACTGTACGAAGGATGGCCGCCGACCGAGCAAGGTGGAATCAATTTGTTGCTGCCCTACAAGACGCCGCCAGGCGTGATGGCCGCTGACTGCTTTGACGGTTGGTGGTTATGGATCAAAGAAGAAGAAAAAGAAGACATGGTCTGATAACAGGGTAGGCTATAGGATATGGAATTGCCATCAATTTCTATTCCTGACCATCTTAAACTGTGTCAAACATATTCCCGTAAGCAGTTTGTAAACCAAGAAATTTTATTAAAACACTAATTTTGGCCATGGTTAAAAATAAAACTGTAAATATGCCTACATTGTAAATTACAGACGCAAGTGCAGTAGGCCTATCTATAAACTGCACTTATGTAAATATGTTTTATAAATGAGATAAATGAATTTATTACTATTTTTTTTTAATTAATGAAGAAAAAATATCCCGTTCAACCTCTATTGGGTTATAATTTGGATATATATTGTTTTCAATTCCAAATAATATGAGAAAGTGGCATCATATTTAACAAATCATTGTAAATAGGGACAATAACAATTATGCTTAGGCCTATACGCTAAAATAAAGTAAAAATCAAGAAGAAACTCTGAACAAGAATAATAAAGTGGAGGGGTGTAAAGGCCTGGTGCTTCCAATTATATAACTGTTAAAAGTCATATGCATTGTAAGAACAGCACCAGACCTTCACATTCCCAGCCACTAGAATTTATTACTTACCTCAGTCGAAATGAACGATTTAAAATACAACTTGAATGCGTAGAGACAAGTTCTTGGTTTTTTTAAAGTTTTGGGGAGGCGCGTCCCATTCAACATAGTCGGTTATATTAGGGCGCATGTCCAAATATAAAAGACCCTTAGGTCTGAGGTTATAAATCAATTTTTTCCCAGTAGTTTTCGAGAAACAGACGGGACCACTAAAAATAAATCTGCGTCCACATCATTAACGCAAATCGCCGAAAACGTCTGGACATGGATTTAGTACGCAAAGGGAAGTAAAAATGTTACGGTAACTGAAGTTTAACGAAAAATACCACCAATATTCAATAACCGAAAATGGACAACTTTCGATTTTAATTTTTTTCCAGGTCCGATGCGGGAAATTCAAGGCTTTTAGCCCTTTTTCCAGGCTTCTCAAGGACTGGAATTTTTTTTTCCGTTTTCCAGGTTTTTCCAGGTTGCTACGAACCATGAAATACACAGATCCTACCTGATACTCTCAGAAGCTATAGGCCCATGAAATTAACATGGGGTACTGCTGGAACTTTTGCTTATGATGTGTACAAGGGGTTCCAAGGTAAATGAGAAATGGTTGTTGTCGCAATCAACCTAGAGGATGCTTGACTTGACTCTGATCCACTGTCATTGAGCGTCAGCTCTTGGTGACCTTGATGCCATTATGTGGTACTGCACAGTTTGTATAAGCTGTTCTGGGCTGCAATAGTGTATTGTTTATGGATGGATTGTGTGGTAGGAGTTGTCTCATTCCCTGGAGAGCTGGGCACTGTTGTAGATGGTGTTCTACTATCTCCAATGGGTTTGGGCAATGTCTACATTTTGGAATATTTTGTGAACACATTCTGTTTCTGTGGCCATTTAGTGTAGAGTGACCTGTTCTCAATCTGAAAATGTTGGTTTGATATCTTCGTTCGATATGATTGATAGCATCTTCCTTATTTGAGGCTGTTAGGTGTGTGAAGTCTTCTTCCTGTTTTAGCCTGTGCCCATGTATTCAGCTAATCTTTACAGTTGTTTTTGATTATTTGTTTTATTGTTAACATATTCAATGGTTGGTCAATTTTTGCTCCCTTCTTTGCCAGTCTATCAGCTACTTCATTCAAAATGATGTTTATGTGGCCAGGTATCCATTGCATGTAGATTTCTGTTCCATGCAAGTTCATAATTTTGTGGCATGTTTCTTGAACCTTCTGAATAGTACTGATTGAGTTGGTTTTCCAGTTTTCTATTGCCAAGAGGGCAGTCTGCGAGACTGAGAATACTGCAACATCATTTGGTTCTATTTTGTTTGATTAAAAGAGTTCAAAGATTCTAGTTAGGGTTTTCTGGATGGTGACTACTTCAGCTTCATAATTTGTGTACCAGGTACCACAGGCGCCTGCAATTTTGATAGGTTCTTCTGTATTGGGTGGGAGGATGCTTATAACAGTGTGAACTTTGAAACATTAATGAACTGTGTAATGGCTTGTGGTGTTAACCCTTGGCTAACAAGATGGATAGCAGCTGTCTTAACTGACAGATCAGTGGCACTTTGCTTGGGAACATGAACTTAGGCCCAATATGCAGTTGCCCGGGATTACCCCAGGGTTCTCCACTATCACTGGTGCTGTTTAATATCTATACAGCAAAAGTAGCCACCATTCAGCCAACTGGGTTGGGGCGAACATTGACTTTTGCTGATGACACACTCATTTACAGAACTGGCTCTGACCAACAGGAAATGGTTAATAGCATACATGGGACACTACAGGAGGTGTTTAACTGGTGAGAAGGAAACTGGCTCCAAAGTCAATCCCAACAAGGCCTGCCTGATGTGGTGCTCCTTAAACTCCATAGTGAAAACAGATCTTCCAGATATTACTATCAATGGACAGAAAACTGAAAGGCAAGAAAAGCTGAAATACTTTGGAATTACATTCGATCGCAATCTATCGTATAAGTACCATGTTGATCACATCAGAAATGCAGGAGAGGTCTGACAGCCCTGAAAATAATGGCTGCTGTGCACCTGGAGCAGAAATTAGTATTTCTTCTTTATTGTCAACTCGCCATATCAGTCATCAGTCACTGAATATGGGCTGGGAATACTAACGCTTTCAGTAAAACAATGTGAATGACTAGAACGCATTCAAAATAAAGGGATGCGTACAGTCTTGGGCGTGATACCCCCATTGTGACAATGAGGTACATGCTTGGAGTGCTGACAATTAGATCCAGATATGCGGCACCCCCTGCATGGAAACATAGCTAACATTAAGGGAGCAAGAATTAAGAGGGGGATGTCATTGATGGCACAATCAGAAACAATGATCAAGCAGGTGACCACAATTGAAAATATATTCAAAGGGGAAGAGTGGTGTAAGTCAGATGAGAACTGGATTAACTACCAGCAAGTCATCATCAGCCTTGGCAGAAAGTGTAGAACTTGGGGCAATGGGAAAGCAGAAATTTATCAACTGATACTTGATCACGCTGGGGATAATGATGCCATTGTGTATACTGATGGGTCCGTGATCCGCTGTGAGAAATCAGTTTGGGGCTTCTCTGCTAGGATAAAGGGCAGAATCGTCGCCAAACATAGCAGGGCGTACAAGATAACAACTTCCAGCTTGAGAATGGAAGTAGAGGCAGCTACTGCAGCCTTTCGGTGGCTAACTGAAAATTCAGTAACAAAGGTAGTCATTCTGTCAGATTCTCAGTCCATGCTTCGAAAGGTTCACAATGGCTGGCTACGGCATGAATGGAAAACCTCTATAGAAGCTTCAAATCTACAAGAGCTGGTGTGGATCTACTGTCCTGGTCATGCAGGGGTACATGGTAATGAGAAAGCTGACAGACTAGTATCAAGAAAACCAACAGTAGGGACACTGGATATGGATAAGAGAGAGATACTAAGAATGATTAATGATCACCTGTTAGAGAATGACATGCAAAAGATGAATCATCAAGGTTAAGACTGTTGAAATTAGGCATCAAACTTAAGGCTAGCAGAAATGGACGTGTGAGAAGATGAATCTGTCGTGTTTATAACCAGCGAGCTACAGGAACAGTTGGCATTCACTCTTTGACATATACTGAGGGAGACTGAGCACCTATGGGTTTGCCCCGAGTGCAATGATGTCAATTCTGTTCAACAATAACAATATGTTGTTCCAAAGGGAGGAATCTTAAAGCCACCAATCGATGTTGATCTTAATGCACCTGTTATTGTACAAAATGCATGGCGCTGAATTCTGTCTAATTTAATCCTGATAATAAGTACTGCAGAGTCATATAGTATGTTTCTATAATCATTTTTGCTTCTAATGAAATATTTATAGAACATATTCATTGTCTTAGTGCATGCACCCCATGCATGACCTTTCAAACAACATAGCATGTTGGTTAGTCCTCTGCAAGACTCAACCAGTCTATCTATATGTTCCAGTTCAGCTATTGGTCTAGTGTCATTCTTATGTATTGGGCGGTTTAGAGTGTACCAACATGTAAGTTTATTTCACAACCCCCAAGTGACTTGTGGCATACTGAGGTAACCTGCCAGTGACTTAGAGGAGATAAACATTTAATTAATAAACGGGTTTTGTTTGGTTATACATACCGATGCTCTACTGAAGAGATTTTTCTTGTTGACATGTTCCATGACTTCCTTCCTCTGACTGCCTTTTCTGGTGGCATTATGATGCAGTCTTTGGAAACTGGTTAAACCACAGACAGCGATATGCATTGACATGGTGTCCAAAAACCGCATCCGAGTTCCCTGCAGTAGTTGTTAAATATAAAATTAGCACTGCGCAACATTAAGCACTAAGATTATGTCTAAATGAAAATGAAGAGATTGAAAGTCAACATCCTAAAACTGTGCTAGATCAGGTGAGCTACATCAGGATTACAAACATCAGAGGGTTATAAAATCATATATTTTGTATTAGAAAACATATTAAGAAGGTGAAGCCTTGATTTTAAATAAGGAAATATCAAGTTACTTTAAAGGATATTGGGCAATTTCAGACAGGCTATCATTAGTTTGACTAAAAGGAAAGACCTACGCAAGCAAAGTCTTTAACAGCAGGCAGCATAGCAGAAGATACTGAAGTATTAAATCTGCCTGGATGATGCAAAAAACCAATGAAAAGGATCGGAAATGGCTAATTAATGAGACTTCATTGTTATAATAGGAAAGCATTCATGGACATATACCAGTCTGCATTATTATAATGATATTGGAGAGAGATTTATGGAATGGGCAAAGAGTCAGGACTTGTGAACTGGAAACACACAGTTCCAACAAATGTCAAGACAACTATTTACGTGGACAACCTCTGGTGAAAGCTTGAGTTGGATTACCCCTGGTGAAAACATGACTAATCACTAATCAAATTGGCTATTTTCTTATTAATAGCAGACTTTTTTCCCGACAAAAATGGAAGGAATGAAAAAGCATCACACAGTATCATTTTTGCAAGATATCCCAAAATCTTCTTTATATATAATATCGGGCGATCTCCCTCCCAACCAATGACTATGCTTCTTGTTACTTTCTTTTGACAAGCAATTATAAGATACCATCGATTGTAGGACACTTCCCGATTTTAGCGACATTAAAATATATATTTTTAGCACATGTTCAGCAAAGAATGTTAAAGTACAGAAATGAACAAAATTCAGCTCTAGGCTTAGATCTGTATCAGTCCTTGAAAGCAACTGTGCAATGTAAAATGTTTTCTCCCGCCCCTAGAGTTAAAAAGTTTTTGCTTTTATCCAATCATTTCCAGTAGATTTAATGGCTTGATTTATCAAATAAACAATCAAAATAAAAAGGTTTACTTCAAAATACAAGTGTTGAGTTTTATAGACATGAATCTCCATTAAATTTTAAAAAGCCAATGAATCTGTGCATTTTTTTTTTTTTTGCATAAAAATTGAGGATATAATTTTAAAATATAGCGCTTACTGAGATAATCCATAGTTATAAATAAATCCACTTGATAAACATACACCACCTGGAAATTTAAGACGCTAACAGCAGACTACTACCTTGCAGAGATAATTGATACTATAGGGTAGGGATCAGCAACTGATCGATCCCAATCTACTGGTATTGTCCGTTCGGAAATTCGTGCCCACACATTGAACGTTGTAACTTTGCAACCCCTTGACGGATGTTATTGAAATTTGCTACGTGCCCTACTGATATCAATGAAGTTATTAATATATTTTTTGCCCTTACAAAACTCATGTCATGTTCGAATTTTCTTCTTTAAGTTATATAAAAAACTCTTACCGTTGTCTGGGTTAATTTTTATTAGTTCTACAGGAAAGTTACAAGATCCGTTCAAAAATTGCGCACTTAATTTTTGTTACAGCACAGCACAAGCGATGAAATGTGCTATTCAATTATTTATTTTTTGGAATTAGTGTAGTGACTACATGTCCGCACGTGTGCGCACCTATTGTACACAGTTGTGAGTAATTATTTCTGCGGCGTATGCTAATTGCAATGAGTTGGCTGCAACGAAACAAAACGACACTAGCGTACAATATATTAATAAACTAAACTGCATAATTATGAAAAGCGCAATGAATCTGAAATGCAAATTTATCACTTTGCAGAAGGTAACTGTTATATTGTACAGGCATTTTCGCAGAGGCTAAGATGCATACCTGTCAACCTGTACGAATTTTTCGTACAATGTACGGATTTTTGATACTTTTAGCAGTGTACGGCCGTACAGACTCGTTGTACGGATCCCCCTCCCCCCCAAATGAAAAAAAAAATTTGTTTTTTTTATAATTTAAAAAAATTCTAAAAATATTTTCCAACCCAAGTTTTTTTAAATTTTAAATCAGAAAATATTTTCTAGCCCAGGTTTTTTTTTAACCAATTTTTTTTATTTTTAATTCCGGAAATTTCGGCGTTCGTTTTTAAACTGAGGTCTCTCCCAGCAACCAATCAAATCCTTTTATACCCAACATTTAGGCAAACACTTTGAATTTGGCCTCAAACGCTTTCGGTTTTCAGCGTGACAAGACGTATTTTTAAAGTTACATGTTATCAACGACGACGATTGCTTGCCACCACACTTCGACGCCATTTTGTTTAAAAAAGCTAAATACTTATAACTTGGTTAAATATTGCTGTTGTTTTGGTTTGTTGCAATTTAATCGCTGCCTTAATCTTTCCAGTTAGGCCTATATCTTGCCCTTCAATATATTTCCGATAAATTGTCATAATATTCTGTGTAGGCCCTACATAACTAGAAAAAACAAGTTTGTTTGTGTTGAGTAGGCCTACTTTATGCCAGCACTCGAGATTCGCTGCCTTATTTTTTAATAAAGTGGCAATCTGTTATCACTGGTCTAGGCTACCAACTCTTAAATAATAATTTTGTAAATTTTTGGTGGTCCGTTTTTTTTCCTAGATTTGATATTCTGTTCATAATTTTGTCTATTTTTTTTTTTTCCCTGTTAGCCGTTTGCTTTGTTCGTTGTATTTTTTAATCATTCTCTTCGTCTACAAAGATCATCAGTTGAAATATTTCATCCACTGAATGATGGCTGAGCCTAACTCAAAGAAACAAAAGCTGACTGCGAAAGATCATTTTCAATGATGAAAAAAATCCACACAGACTGCAGGAGGTCCATGAATGCGGACACACTCACTTCTATTTTACAGTGTAAGATTAACATTGATACATGCTGTGCAGACTTTAAGCCCACAAATGCAATTCTGCAAAGTGCTAAAAGTGCATGTGTTGATTATAATACAAAACACTGTACATTGAAAGAATAGTGTACCTCATGATCACTAAGTTTTTTATATGTAAAGAACAGCATGAGACTATTAGCATGTTTTATATCACAATAATTCAAATGCTAATAGATTTGTATATGTCATTTCTCATTTTAAAACTGTATTGCGTATAATTTTTCAGTATATTTTTTGCGTAAGGATTTTTGGGTGTTTGTAAGGATTTTTTTGGTCCGGCGTACAGATTTTTGTCTCAGGAGGTTGACAGGTATGAAGATGGGTTGTTTATACCACGACATCCAAGAACCAGGTAGGAGAACACGAAAGGCCCTGGGTGTGGATAGAAGATCTTTTCGACGTTGGATACAACAGGACGGTGATTGTACAGAGGCTGCGGTTAAGCAAGGAAGGAAGAAAAAAATTGATGATTTTGACAAGGATGTCATTAGACATTTGATTTTGAAGATGTTTAATGCCAATCAATTTGTTTCTTTCCGCATGCTGAAAAGTCGGCTGCAAGCAGAATGCGATATAAACGTCTCAAAAACAACTTTTGGCAACTTGTTAGAAAAACGTCTGGCGGAAGGAATTTTTTATGTGAAAAACCACATCTGGTTGCAGCTCGAAGCAAATACCTTAGCAGATTCATGAGAGAAGGCAAGACGGCTATGATATAGTGTATTTGGACGAATCTTGGGTTAATGCTCATCATACGAACGAGAAAGAATGGCAATCTGTTGACGGAGACCATAGAAGGAAAATTCCCAGCAACAAAGGTCAACGCATTATATTAGCACATGCTGGCAGCAGACAGAATGGGCTTGTCCGTGATGCAGAGCTTATTTTTTAATCAAAGTCTGTAGATGGTAGGGACTACCACAGTGAAATGAATGGGCAAATTTTTCGAGATTGGATAGTGAATACACTCCTCCCGACTCTAGATAGGCCGTCTTGCCTGGTGATGGATAATGCGTCCTATCATAATGTTGTAGCGCAAGAGGATAAAGCTCCCACTTCGGCAAGCACGAAAGACGAAATCAGGAGTTGGCTTGTGAATGAAAACATCTTCGCTGACAACAGCTATTTAAAACCAGAGTTGTTGCAGCTTGTGAGAGAGAGGAATAAGACAAAAGTGTATCTGATTGATAAAATCATCCAAGAGCAGGGTCATGTTTCTCTTCGACTCCCACCTTACCATTCTCATCTTAACCCAATAGAGCTGGTTTGGGTTAGAGTTAAAGGGCAAGTGGCCGCCCAGAACATCACTTTTAAAATGTGCGATGTTAAAGACACTCGTGAGGCCCTTTCACGAATAGACACAGAGTATTGGGCTAAATGTGAAGAACACCTGCTACAGGAAGAAGATTACTGGCAGCGAGATGGCTTGCAGTTTATCCAACCAATAATTGTTGTGAACTTATTGGAGTCGTCCGATTCGGAATAAGGCACGTCGATCGCATTCCTTCGTTTGTGATAAACTAATTTCATATGCCAATCTATAATAACATATAAACAGTTACAATTTGTCATAGCTTCCTGATGATTTACTGCTATCATGGTTCATTATCAGAACATCATTCCTCGTATCAAAATCACGTGAACAACCAATCACACATTTAGGACACGCCTTTGAACCGTCTTGTCACACAAATGTTGTGATTTACTGTAAGAATTAATGTTACGGGCAGATTTAGGCAAATGTTCCAAGAAGATCAAAGAAAATCGCCATTTTGCAAATTTCGCGACAGCTGTGGATGTAATGATCGCAAAATCTTAACTGCATGGAAATTCTAAGACTGCATGCAAAAATTCATGTCCATACAACAAACAGTTTTGGAGAAAATTGACGCTTTCTGTGGGCACGAATTTCCGAACAAACTATAGATCTCTAGGTGATGGTGGGGGAAAAATATAAACTTTTTAGAGAAATTTTGGTGTATCCCTCTCTCACCAGCACTTACAAGTGTGACGCTTCCACGATTAAAAGTACATCATCCCTGTTCTCATGGAAAATCCATGAGCTAAATAACTAAACTTCACTTTATTCATGAACTGCAAAAGACAGTTTTTTTTAAAAGTGAAGTTAACATTGCGTACAGTATCATGAAGTTTAAATTTCCACCGCTTTGTAGATGGAAAGGCAGAAAACAGATCTTCTGGCAAAGACAACAATTATATATATACGAGGGGCGTTCAGAAAGTAATGCACCACATCGTTTTTCTCAGGAGTTGTTTATCCAAAAAGCCTGAAATTTATACACAATATACATGGATATGTCATGTAAACATTGGTATTATTCAACATAATCCCCATCAACTTGTACGGCTTTATGCCAGCGCGAAACAAGTGCATGTATTCCTAGCCCGTACCAGATTTTGTCTTGATCATGTAGCCATTTCTTCGCTTCATGAATCACTCCTTCATCATCTTCAAACCTTGTCCAATGGAGTGCATCTTTAAGTGGACCAAATAGATGAAAATCAGAGGGTGCCAAATCGGGACTATAGGGTGGATGGGGTAGTACAGTCCAACCCCAATTTGGTGATTGCTTCTCGTGTTGCCAGACTTGTGTGAGGTCGCGCATTGTCATGAAGGAGAAGCAGGTCTGCTGGATTCTTGTGCGGCCGAACTCTGCGAAAACGTTGATTGAGTTTTTTCAATGTCTTAATGTAAGCTTGCGAAT
Source organism: Oreohelix idahoensis (assembly GCA_024509875.1). Classification (NCBI taxonomy): domain Eukaryota; kingdom Metazoa; phylum Mollusca; class Gastropoda; order Stylommatophora; family Oreohelicidae; genus Oreohelix; species Oreohelix idahoensis. Next base: position 361,821 of record JAMPIV010000776.1, read on the forward strand.
TGATTGTCTCTCCTCTTGGCATAACGTCCACAAGAATCACACCTTCAATGTCCCAAAAAACAGTGATCATGACCTTTTCAGCTGAAGGAATTGTCTTGAATTTCTTCGTGGTGATTGCGGATGATGCCACTCCATTGACTGTCTTTTTGTCTCAGGTTCAAAATGATGTGCCCAGGTTTCCTCACCTGTAACGATCTTAGCCAAAAAGTTCTCTCCATCAGCATTGAAACGCTCCAACAATTCAGAAGAAATTGCTTTCCTTTGCAATCGGCGGTCATTTGTGAGACTTCGAGGAACCCATCTTGCGCAAACCTTAGGAAATCCGAGAGTTTTTATAACTGCATTTGCACTACCAATGCTGACTGACAGCTGTAAGGCCAATTGTTGAGTAGTGATTCGCCTTTCAGTAAGAATAATGCCCTCAGCGCATTTCAACATTTCTGCGTTGATGGCTGTGGCAGGACGTCCACAGCGCGGCCGATCAAGCAGCTCCGTATCTCTACTTCCTGATTCTTTGATTCTCGGAACCCAGTGACTGACTGTACTCCTGTCGGCTGCAAAACTTCCATACACATCACATAGACGCTTGTGAATGTTCACAACAGTTTCCTTCTCTGCAACGAGAAATTCTATCACAATTCGCTGCTTATAACGCAAATTGCTAACACGCTCCATTTCAACGGTTTAGGGCAGCCATATTATTTGGCCGGTTGCGGTGCAATTTGGTGCACACAATTGGCACATGCCATATTTGAAGTGTGCAAAATTTCACGCTTCTATCTTCATTATTAGCTGAGAAAAACGATGTGGTGCATTACTTTCTGAACGCCCCTCGTATATATGCTGTACTTATTCCAAATACTTTGAAACCTGAAAACAGACATACTTTTATTAACACTTTGAGTTCCATGGTACCCTTTTGGCGACAGGCTCTATTTTTCCCAGAGCCCCATTGTCGCCTTTTGGTGTACGTATAGCATTAACATAAAAAGTGATCACGGCAGCCATCTGAACATACCACGCCAAGGGAAGTAACTCAACTTTACTGACCAGTGGTCAATAGCAGTTTGAAAATTTTTTCGCGTGTTTTGATTCGTGTTTGAGTGGAATTTTGTTTGAAATGAGTGAAACTGGTGAATGTTGCAATGATTCGGATTCTAGCTTTCAGCTGACTTTTGAAAGTGACAACAGTTGGTCTAGTTTTGATGCAGGGTAGCCTGAAAATAGTGAAACACACTGACAGCCATAGATCTAGCATTCATGAAGGTGCCAGGGGTGGTGATGGTGATTTTCATGGTCATGGTGTGAATCGGGGGCATAGAAAAAGACCTGCTACTAGGAGTGGGCATGGCAGAGAAGCAGCTGATGAATTTCAGTGGGACTTGCATGACTCTGATGACCCCTATGTGAGCGTTAGGGTTAAGCTGTTACAGAAAGCAGATGAGGGTTTCTTGTAATTTAGAGGGAAAAAACATAAAGATGAAGCATTGCAGTTTACCTGTTTTGGCTAGGTCAGGAAACATGGTAGCCTGAATGTGACATGATACAAAATACATGAATTTGCTCAGCACAGTCCATACAAACAATGTTGTTGACAATAGTATCAGATCCAGACACCACAAGGGGTGATTAGGACAGTGGAAAAACTTGTCATGGCAGATGTTTATAATCACAATATGGGTGGTGTAGATCACTTCAATCTAAGACTGGTAAATTACTTTTACCCTTATCATTGCTTCAAATGGTATCAACCAATTCTTCATTTTTTCAAAGAAGTTGCCCTAGTAAATGAATATATTCTGTACTGTGAAGCTGCCAAAGCTCTAATTACACCAAAGCAATTTAGGCTAAAGACTGCTGAAGCTCTGGTATCAGATTATGCAAGAAGTCAACACCACAAGAAAGTGCAGACCACCGGTGCTTCAGTGAAAACTGACAGACTTGTCACAGAGCATAATCACTTCCCACAGCAGTATGAAGACAATTCACATGGAGCAAGATGCATTGTTTGTAATTCTGTTGGATTGAGAGTCCAAAAAACATTCTTTTACCCTGGATGTGAAAAACCACTCTGTGTTGTGCCCTGCTTTCAATTTTTCATAAGTATGGGGACTATGCTGCTGCCAGGAACGAAATAGGCCCCCAAGGCCAGAGAAAAAAGCAACAATAATTGCATCTGTGACAATATTTTATGTTAGACTAACACATTCAGATAAAGCAAGTTGACAAGTGTGTATTTTTTCATTTCTCTTTGCAAAAAATCATGTCAGTACCTCCTGAATATTTCTCTTTTGTCATTACAGACCCTGGAATTTTTTGTCCATTTCAAATAGCTTTTCAACCCCGATATCATTCAAGAGCATATTATACTTGCTTTTTTAGCAAATAATGTTCAATTACACTATACTTGGGAAAGTCTGATTAGTCTTGAGCTGATTATAATATTTTAATACATTTTTCAATAGCGCATGCCAATTTTGGTCTACTGCCTCATTAACTCTTAAAGGACGATCGACCAGTTTTCTTGGTCGATATTTCTAGCCTCAGATGACGGGAGGCCCCGAATCTTGGTCGACATGTTTGAACTAAGTTTTTGTTTCGTTTCATCACAGTTAGAAGTTTTCGATGACTGGGAAGCGGAAGTATAGCCATTTTTATTATTATTTCTAACGTGGGAGAGTTCTAGCGTTACGCTTTCGAGTAAATACAAGCGAATTACGATTGCAACCACGTTTAAGTTTTACAAAATTTGGGTTACCTATTTTCGATACATATTTTCTATGGCATCTAATTCCTATTCTCGCAAGCGACCTGCTCGTCTAAGTGCTCAGCAGGCCCATAGTTTGCTAGAACATTTCAGCGAAGACATGCACACCTTGGGAGATTGGGTTGGCCAATTCCCTCAGAAGGGACCCTAGACGGGTACAGCAGTAGCGATTTCAATGTTAATAATTCTAGGTCTAGTTCATCTTCCTACCATCAGCAACCAAGAACTACTTATTCGGAGTAACCAGGAGGACATGCACACCATCATAGCTGGCAGACGCTGGAGTTGGGTTGGCCATGTCCTCAGAAGGGACCCTGATACCATCACAAGAACAGCTATGCTATGGACCCCCGAGGGAAAGCGAAAGAGAGGCCGACCAAAAACAACTTGGCGGAGAACTGTGGAAGCTGAGATGCAAAGAATGAACCACAGTTGGGGCACTGTACGAAGGATGGCCGCCGACCGAGCAAAGTGGAATCAATTTGTTGCTGCCCTACAAGACGCCACCAGGCGTGATGGCCGCTGACTGCTTTGACGGTTGGCGGTTATGGATCAAAGAAGAAGAAGTTCATCTTCCAGCGATATGGATTCAGAGAATGAAGGTGTTATATCAGGAAGAGTGGGCGTGGTTCCATCACCTAACATTGATTCTTCAACATCAGACCCAGTAGGACCTAATTTAGTTTTACAAGAAGGGGAAAGATGAAAACAGGAGTGTGTCAGAAATATAGAATGGCAGGAAGCAAAATTGGGGGCACTAACAACGAATAGCTTTAGATTTCAACCTAAAGACGGAAGAGCAGTGGGTGTATCCGCAAATTTAGGCCTAAATGAATCATCTACCCAGATCCAGTGTTTTGAAACCCTTGTATCATCAGCTGTAAGGGAGGAAATTTTAAAAAGCATAAACTGCTTTGCAGAAATTGAAGTACAGAAGCATAAACCGTCACTGAAAAGATCAAGATATAATCGATGGAATCCAGTAAGCGATTATGAGCTGCTAAAATTTTTTGCTCTGCATCAAGCAATGGGTATCGACAAAAGGCCAAGCATAAAAGATTATTTCTCCTTACAAGAGCCTATGTTTCACACTCCATTTTATTCCCAAATGATGGAGAGAGGCAGATTTTTGTCTATATTGCAAACTATGTTGCATATCTGTGAGCCAGTTGCAGAAGGGAAAAATAAAATAGAGCCCTTCGTTCAAATGTTATGCTCTAAATTTGTTGCGGCATACACTCCGAACCAAGACGTAGCTATTGATGAGATGATTATAGGATGGAAAGCTAAATCCTCCAAGGCCAAGTAAATTATCAGATACCCCATTGGAAAGACTGGAGGGTGCAAAACATATAATGCAAAGAAGCACTAAGTTCAATAGGTGTAAAGTTTGCAGTACACCTGACGACAGGAAAAGGACAAACTATTATTGTGCCGGATGCACTTGCCACCCCCATCTGCACATAGATGAATGTTTCCTAAAATGGCACACTAAAGCTAAGTTGTAAATATAAGTTGGGGTGTAATGAGTGTTCTTTGTGAGAGCAGTTCAGCATATATATCACATTTTGTGATCTTTTTCAATTATTTGTAAATTTGTGACAGTAGAGTGTATTTCATTTTCTGGATGACACATGGAAAGTAGTTAGAGTATAAACTTGATGTGTGGTTTATTTCCAAAATGGATATAGTTTACAGTGATTTCTATATTGGATGGTGGATTAGCTGTCTTCAATTGGTAAGTCTGATATGTTTGTTTTGTTTTTTTGTTTAGTAAACTATTTTTCTGTCTTGTCTTTAACTACTTTATATTCATAAAAATTTTGTAAATTTTTAAACTGAAAATTTTCACAATCCTCATTCATTTTCCTTTTTAAATATATATAACATGACTATATTCAGTTAAAAACTTTGAAATAACTGACACTTACATGTTAACACTATATGAAAAACCTGTGCCGCAGAAAATTTGTGACAAAAGAGTGTCTTTCCTTTTCTTGAAGCCAATTGAAAAGTAGTTAGAGTATAAACTTGAACCCATATGTATTTTATTTCCAAAATGAATGTAGTTAAAAATATTTGTATCTTGGATAACATAAAAGATTTATTTGCTATCTTGAGTGGGTAATTCTGATATGTTTTTTTTTTTGTAAAATGTTTTTCTTCACAGTCTCCAACTATTTTATACTCATAAAAAATTTTTTAAATTTATAAACTGAACTTATTCAGAATCCACATTCATTTTCCTTTTTAAATATATATAACATGACTATATTTGTTAAAAACTTTGAAATAATTTACACTTACATGGTAACACTATATGAAAAACCTGTGCCGCAGAAAATTTCTGACAAAAGAGTGTCTTTCCTTTTCTTGAAGCCAATTGAAAAGTAGTTAGAGTATAAACTTGAACCATATGTATTTTATTTCCAAAATGAATGTAGTTTACAAATATTTGTACCTTGGATAACATAAGTGATTGATTTGCTATCTTGAGTGGGTAATTCTGATGTTTTTTTTTTTCTTTGTAAAATGTTTTTCTTCAGTCTCCAACTATTTTATACTCATAAAAAATTTTTGAAATTTATAAACTGAACATATTCAGAATCCACATTCATTTTCCTTTTTAAATATATATAACATGACTATATTTGTTAAAAACTTTGAAATAATTTACGCTTACATGGTAACACTATATGAAAAACCTGTGCCGCAGAAAATTTGTGACAAAAGAGTGTCTTTCCTTTTCTTGAAGCCAATTGAAAAGTAGTTAGAGCATAAACTTGAACCATATGTATTTTATTTCCAAAATGAATGTAGTTTACAAATATTTGTACCTTGGATAACATAAGTGATTGATTTGCTATCTTGAGTGGGTAATTCTGATATGTTTTTGTTTTGTTTTTTTTTTTGTAAAAATTTTTTCTTCAGTCTCCAACTATTTTATACTCATAAAATTTTTTTTTAATTTATAAACTGAACATATTCAGAATCCTCATTCATTTTCCTTTTTAAATATATATAACATGACTATATTTGTTAAAAACTTTGAAATAACTGACACTTACATGGTAACACTATATGAAAAATCTGAGTCGCAAAAAATTCCTTGCGTAAAACATGGGAAAACCCCTACGTCCTGAAAGAGTTAATTTTCAAAATGGAAACCGTGATCACATGACCTGAACACAAAACAAGGCCAGCAAAAAACACTTTATCCACTTCCAATATCACCCTGAAAGCTTTGTGTCAATCTGTTGACTCATTCGGTCTCAGTGATTTTTTAAAATTACATCATGCCAAATAGGAAAGTTTTCCTAAAAACCTTTGGTACTTGAAGGTAATTGCTAACTGAGAAAAATTGGTACTCAAAGTGTTACGGTAGATCTTTGGAGAGCTTAGTGTTTATAAAGCAGATCCTCACAATGTTTGGGTTGCCTACCGCTGCCAGAGTATATACCAGAACCTAGTTTTCTCACTTTAAAAGACTCACATGTCAACAAAATATAAACGTATATATATCTTCCTAGTAAAGAATGTTTAAAATACGGCTGTAAAACATTAGTCATAAAGAGAAAAATCAAGCTTAAATGCATTTAGAAATGTTGTATTCCTTGTCATGTTTTACATTCATCTTTTGAGAAAAAGTTATATACATTACTGAATTCAAGCAAAAATTCTTCCCCTTGATGCTGTCTTTTCACTTCAAGTTTATACTCGAACCTGAATAAAATACTGTTCCTTTACATACGATCGATCAAAGCCAACATTATGGCCTATAATTAGGCGTGGCTGCCACTTTCCACCAGGTGGAGATACTGATTCTGGTTTAGTTTCAAGAGGAATGAGATCTTTGAGCTGAGGTGTTTTGGTCCGTCGAAACTTGTCTTTAAGGACGTAATCACTCACCCAGGAATACCTTTAAAAAAATGACACAACACAGTTTTGAATTGCAATAACCATCTAAATTCAATAACCAAACAAGTACTCCAAGGTTAATAACAAGGAACATTTCTCCAGCATAAGTAAACTTGGCCAACTAATAATGTGAATTCAATGACTACTGTGCTCCAGTTAAAAAGTCAGAAATGCCTTGAATTTTTGTAATAAGGCAATCTCTGACACACTTAGCATAGACTAGGCTCAGAGACTTGTCTGCCTTTGTATTCTTATGCTCTCTTTTCACATAATGCTGAAATGTTTCAGTATTCAACTGTCCTGTCTCCTACCGTCATCTGCAAACCTTCTCAGTTAACTGATGTTCAGTTCCACCTCCATTATGCCTTGCTTGGATGTCACTAAGATTGAAAAACGAGTGATTTGTGCATCATGACTGTTTTTCTACCTGTCCACCTTTAGAAAAGTTCTTAGGATATAGCCTTTCTCTCTTTGATTCATGTAATCAAACATGTCTGGATATCACTGACATAAAAAATATAAGTACTGAGGAAGCATACACGGTTCAGAATTACACAGCTAGTTGCAATGCCATGTCACACAACTCCAATTCCTAGAGATGCTGACAATGATAGCTACGGTTGTTCTTTTTCTGTACATTACAGATAGTAAACTTACACGAAAAATAAAAGACTTATCAGGGCACTTTGTCATTACAGATGGTAAATTTACAAGAAAAATAAGACATATCTGAGTACTTTGTTACAGATTGCTATCTGGTATTGCTATCTTCCATCCATTTTTATGACTGCTTTCACAGAATCATTGATTACTGAATTATAACACTTTTTTCTCAAACTGTACTCACCAATGTCTGGCAGATACTGCAGTTGCCATTGTTGGGTAATTTCCCTCTGATAACAAGCATTCTATATCAAAGATGAGACCTCTGTCATCTGGAAATGGGACGCTTTCACAGGTACCATTTTCCAAATATTTTGTCCATCCTGATGTTCTTTGCCACGTGTCAGGCATTTTTGGCAATGGTCTTGAAATGATTTCATCTATTAATAATTTGTAATCAGCTAACTGTTTATTTGCTATTTGAACAAAGTGCTCATTGATGTTATCTCCATATAGTTGAGGAAGTTTTAGATCTACATCAGGTAATGTTGTTGCTGTTTTGCCAGCTAGTCCATGTTTCTGAAGCTGTGCCTGAATGGCTTTTAATGCCTCTGCACTTACTGTAGACTCTGGGGCATTCTTGAATATTTGACGGTGAAGAGATTCAGACAGCATCTGAATATTCAATGAGTTGTACCTTGGATGTGATGAGATAAACCTCCGAGAACAAAGATGGGACAGATACCAGTTCTGCTGACACCATGTTGCTGTTGGATAAACCTTCCTCATAAATAACGTCATACTCATGATTTAACTTTCAGTTGCATACACCGTCAAGGACACCTTGTACTGTAGAAGAAAAGATAATACAATGCAAAGCAGACTGATTAGTCTCTTTGGTAAAAATAAACTAACCGTGTAAAAGTTTATGTTGTAAATCAATGTTACAGGAAGTGAGTCATATGAACTTTTTTCAACCACTTTTCTTTACAATCACATGAGCTATGTAAATTTGTCACATTTAAAATCTTTGATGCTTAGAAACACTATGTTTCCCTCACCATAGAGAACTGAAACTCTGCATATGGCTCTCTTTCTTGGTACATTTTAATCTAGCAAGTTTTCGCCGGCATGAAGCAAGCCAGTTTCATATAAAAACTAAAACAATGTTTCACTCATAGTAGAGAGCTGATACTTTCTTTGCATACAGCTCCATTTCTTGATACATTTTAATCTAGCTAGTTTTGACCACACTGACCAAGCAGATTTTATATAATAACTTAAACAATGGTAAAAAAAAAAAAATCCAGAAAAAAGTTGGTAACAACTTCATTAAAATAAGCACTTTAACTTTAGGGAAATAATGAGCTGTGAATATAAATTGTTTCATATCTGAAGGAGAGGGTGTCAGATGGTGAATGGTGATGTGCTATTATATCAATATGGTTTTAAAACAATTAGGTTAGTGGGTCTTTTGTTCTTAAAACATATGTAGCAATGACCAACTTTCTTGTCAGCTTTATATATGTGTTTAAACATACCAAAATATATTTTATTCAAAGACGAAACTCCATCTTTGGAATAACTTTAAAACTGTAAACAAAGAAATAACCCTTTTCTGTTCAAAACGAACTGCTCTATGGTATCTTGAAAACACTATGCAAAACAAGGCTTTTCTACCATAAAATATTCTGTTCCGAGATGTAATCCGAGCAGTCCCTTATTACTGGATTTTGTAATTCTCTAGTAACCTGATATGTTCTTGCTGGAGTTTTGAACTGTTTACATGTGTGTCCTATATGCACAAATTATGGAGGCATTATGTTCTCAGTGTCAGGAAAAATATTAAACACAAAGAGTCCTTGTGAGATTAAAAGAGGCCAAAGGCAGACAATTGAGAGAAAAGCAAGTAAGATTTTGACCAAACAGATCCTGTAGTGACCAGGTAGCCACACTGCACACAATGGTTAAACAGAACTTGGAACTCACCATTTTACAGTGGATTTCTGGATTATGAAAAGTCATCCAACAGTTTAGACAGAGAATCACACTGGAAACTGATAAGGCATGGCGGAGTTGTTCATAAACCTAATAAAGAAAATGTATGAAGGCATGAAATGCAGAATTCTTAATGAAGGACAATTTATAGAGCCCTTTGACATAAAAATTGGGAAATCTCCACTGGGAAATGAAAGGTAATGGATGAATGAATGTCATTCCTGCTTTCCATTTATGTATTTGCCCCCGTGTAGTTCCCCAGGGTCTCTGAAGAGACAAAGAAGTATGACTACTGCACCCTCAGGCATACATGCCACACATCAGAGATGAAAAACCTGTACAAAAAAATTTTAAAAACCTGTAAAGAGACCGAAAAAAACAGATCACAAGAGTTATTTCGTGTAAAAATATTTTCAATTCTGTGGGCTGCATTTTAAGTGAGACATGCGACCTTTGCCTTTTAAAGCAGGTCTTCACTTGTTTCAAAACCCAAACAACAAGTACCTGAGTTTATTTGACACTGTAAAAATGATGTGATCATGTCATTATTTAGCCCATTTCTGCGTTTAACTATGGCTAACAGACTGAGAAATCTTGTGTTCAACAGGTCCTTATAAAAGAATTCTGAGACACAGTAATTAGAGGTAAGGGTTAGAAATTCTAAACCTAACTTTGAACACAAACCATAATCTTAACCCGAAAGACGTTTGCGACGCACAAGGAAGACAATGAAGAGACGTCCCATTGTTCTCACATCTAATTTTACTACTTAGTTATTATTCTTGGGAAGAGAAAAATAGAACTAAACTATATTTATTATCCTGTTTTATGTTATGGAATGGGGAGGTTTCTAGGGCGGTTTTGAATTATTTCACTGAATATCTGATGTAACTTTAAAAATAACAAAATCACACGATCATGTTAAATTTTTTTTTAAACAAAAGAAAAGCTCATACTTTGCAATGAAAATATAAACTAGCGCTAGCATAACTTATTCTCTATTGAACTTCAAAAATTAAAAAGCTGTTTTAGCCTAATTGGCAGTTTTAAATACTCATATGACTTTCAGTGTCAATTTTCAATACGACAAACTTTTACAATAATTAATTATTTAATAAAAAATAACTCACTGGACGATCATAATAACGATATATCTACCAACGAAAAATCATAGACAATGTTTTTACAGAAATTGAATTAAAGCTTAAAAGAGAAGTAACTCCAAATAAACTTTTTCGGGCTCTGATCAGGTTAAGATGCAAATTTGCCTTGCTTTCGTGATATTTTTTTTTTTCAGTTTCATAACTTTTATTATATTATTGTTCAAATGTACATTTTTATGCAGATTCTACATGTTTTAGTGAAATCAAGTAATATGTAGTGGTCTCCATTAATTTTTTGTTGCTTCTAAGCAGCTATAAATTATGCTCAATGCGACGTAATCGCTAATTTAATCAGTTACCTGCCATCAGCATGATGAACTATATGAACCCGGACTCTCGCAAATCTCGCATCAATCGAAAAATTGAGGCAGCTAATTTTATTGGCTGACTTTTTAATTCACGTGGCCTATCATCTAGTCAAATCCACTGACACAAATATCGACTAAGGTGTGGCACAAGATGATTCATTTATATAATAAGGGGGGTTTAATAAAAAAATTTTTTTATGCACTATTTTGATAAGCTATAATTTCCCCACAAATGTTATTCACTTAAAAAAAAAGGGGGGGGGGGGGGGGTTGTTTTGAACCCCCCCCAAAATATATATCATCTCATCTCATCTCAACCTGTCATGGGTCGTAGGGGTGCCATGGTGGAAGCATCAGCAGACAGGGTCCTCCACTGCTCTCTATCCTCAGCAATGCGTACAAGTGTGGAAAAACCGTGTCCTGCCCATTCCTTGATGTTATCAGCCCAGGATTTTCTTTGCCTTCCTCTTCTCCATTTACCTTTGACTGTTCCCTGGAGGATTGTTTTCGAAAGGGAGTCATGACGAGTTACATGCCCAAACCAGGCAAGCTTTTGACATTTCACTACTGACAAAAGTGGTTCTTGGTGGCCTGCATAGGTGTTTATTTTTTTCTCTAACATAGACATTTGTTTTGTGCTCTTTATAGCAAATGCGCAAAATTCTTCAATAACATTTATACTCGAAAGCCTGAATCCTTCGCTCCGTATCTGCAGTGAGTGTCCAGCCCTTACATCCATACAAGAGAATAGATAATAGTTTAATACAAGTGATTTGTATAATTTGATCTTCACAGAAAAACTGATGTTACTTTTCCAGATCACATTCAGCCTTGTCATGGCAGCTATGGCCATCTCAAGTCTTGTCTTGATTTCTTTACTTGATCTTCCATCACTACATATAGTGGACCCCAGATATTTTAAAGATGTTAACTTCTTCTAACGTTTGCCCATTTAACGTAATTGTTGCGTGAGAAATTCTCGCAACATCGTTTTGTGTACAATATATATATATTTTGTAATGAAAGGGAAACAATCTTATGAAATTTATAGTCACTTTTCATTGTAAGCAGTTGTCTTCTCGCGTTGGTGTCGATGGCAGTTAAGTTTGTTATGCGTTCTTGAATCGTGTCCATGTATGGACTTGCTAGGCCGCTTTTCTCAGAAAGCGGTTGGCAACCTGTTGTGTTATCCTTATAAGGTAATCATTCTTAACCTGGTTCTTAGTAAAGGTCCTTGCGTTTCAAGTTATCTGAGCTGTGGTCGAATCGCGCTGGACTGCGCATGTCTAAGTCTTGGGTCTTTGTCGAACGATTTCCGCCCAGCAGTGAGAGAGCGAAGATTTGGATAGCGAGCAAGACGTCTTTGTGAGCGTCTGTGCTTTTCTTGTTCTTCAGGAATATGAAGTCCTCTTATGGATATTTCGTTTATTCGAGATGATACCTCTAGTGTATTTCCACACGCCGGGAGGCGTATTATTTCTGTGGTTATTTCCTGAAGGCAAGGTAAATTACATTTACATTAACTTTATCGATATCTGTTCGTGAGTGACATTTGATTCGTAGCCTGTCTTTGAAAGTCTTCATCACGAGATGTTTCTCAGCTCATATATTGCTACATTGTACCGCATCGGGTTGATGCATGTCCCAAGGACTATTACTTCTACTTTGCTACATGAACTAGGTTTGAAACCTTTTGTTAACTAGAGGATTTTTTGAGGACATTATTGCTACTTCAGAAGACGTGCCTGTCTTACTGAAGTCGGATTAAGGAGAGTGAACTGATCTCATACATCTTGTTATCTCCTGGCTGTTATAGAAAAGGATGGAGATTTCCACCTGATTACATTTACAGTACTATGATGTATAACATGCATATGATTCATCTTTATTATGATGCCGTCTACTGTCCATTGCTGTACTGACTATGTTGCTGTGATAATGGCTGTCTGATGTACCTACATATTCGCGTATACATTTTGTCACTTTGGCGTCCACAATAAATGATACAGAAAAACGTCACTAGCTGTTACAAGCATCATTGACTTTATACGTCGTGAGTTAACTGACGTCCTTGTGTGGATTGCCCTGTTTTGTATGATCATTGTTTGACTACATCATCTGCACACTACACATACCAGACCACGGGCACCATCTCTCATCCTATGGTGCACGCATCATTTGGTGGCCATAAGCTGGTTTGCTCTGGTACCAGCAAACACGGGGTCCCTTACCCACTTCATTTTCAACAAATGGCATCCTTCAAGTCAACACTTCAACATTCTTCAAGACAGTCAACATCTTCAAAATTTTCAAAGTACTTGGCGTTGTCCGGTAAATGTCAAAATTGCAATTTTTTGACTGAAACAGAAATTTGACAGTACCCGGCGTTGTTGCATATTGCCGGATAACACGGACTGCTGTTGTCTTTAACGCAAGTCAAGCAAGTTGCTGCTGTCAAGGTTCCAGTGCTGTCGTTTTTTGTGAAGGTCAAGTGCCGGTTGAAACGGGTTGTTTTCTGAAGAAGGCCAAGTACCGATTTCCATCAATTTACTATTGGATTAGAAGGTCAAGTGCCGAAACAACTCAACATACAGTATTTCAGAAGCTCAAGTACCATCGGGTTAGCAGTGGAAGCAGTTCAGATGTGCCATCATCGTTGGAGCTTCGCTCTTTAGGACGTTGATTGACATCTGTTTTTTCTGCTGTTCTACGATTGGAAGCCTATAAGTTAAGTGGCCTGTTTGTACGTAAACTGTGCCCTTATACTTCTACTGAGTCTTCTGTGTATCATCTCATTCTATTGTTATATGTTATATGTTTATATGTTATTTGTATATTTATATCTTTATATTTCTGCGGGTCTGGCTGGGTGGCGACTCCTATAGATCATACCACGTCATAGAGGTCTTCTATTGAGAGTGTTCTGTAGGGTAGGCAAATTTCCCATAGCGAAATTTGCTAAGCGACTTCTGTTGCTATTTATGTTAGTTGTGATGACATGTGTTAATATTGTTTTCGTTATTATTTCGCATTCTTTAGTTTTGTTTTGATTTGTTTGTATTTGTTAGCCTCCTCTTTACTATAGTTTAGTTTTATACAACATTTTTGTTTATACACTGTGGTGTCATGTGTATTGTCTAATATCCTCGCAGATATCGTCACATTTTTTGTGATATTTCTTTAATTTCCGCTTTATTTTTAGTTGATTTCTGCGAATGTTTTTGTATTGTTGCTGATCGTTGTTATTGTTTACATTGTTTACATTGTTTACATTGTTTACATTTTCAATGTTTACATTCTGCTTGTGTTTACATAGTCATTGTTTACAGTTATAGTAATTAGTTATGGGCTATGCTAATGCACTGTTACTACTACACTGATGATAAATGAATGATGAATAGTGTCGTGCACTATTGAATGAGAAATGCACTTATTATAAAGAATTGATTGTTGACATTTCATATACAAGTTCTTTGATTGGAGACTTGTTTTCCCACAGAGACTGGGATAATATAATGTGATGTGAATATACAAGTGCTTAATTAAGACTTGTTACACTTAGGTTTGAAATAAATTAGTTAATTATTTCAGGTTTTTGGACTCATATGTTAGACAACATGTCTACACTTGAGTACTTTATTGAACAGGGTAAATCCCTGGGTAAGACTGGTGATAAGTTGGAAGAGTATGCTACTGCTCTATATAACAAAGCGCTGAAGTCTGAGGAAAAAAGACAGAAAGCAGAAGCTGAGCAGAAAAAGATAGATTCTGAGAATCTGAGACTGCAGATGCAGGCAGATGAAAGAAAATTCCAAATGGAAATGGAAAAACAGAAAAGGGAATCAGAAGCTGAGGAGAGAAAACTCCAGCTACAACTAGAAGCTGAAAATAAAAGACTTGAAAAAGAGGCTGAAAATAAAAGACTTGAAAAAGAGGCTGAAAATAAAAGACTTGAAAAAGAAGATGAGAATAAAAGACTAGAAATGCAGGCTCAGGCTGAGGAAAGAAGATTACAGAAAGAGGCTGAGAATAAAAGACTGGAGAAAGAAGCTGAGAATAAAAGACTAGAAATGCAGGCTCAGGCTGAGGAAAGAAGATTACAGAGAGAGGCTGATGACAGGAAAGCAAAAATGGAACATGAAGAAAAACTCTTAGCTTTAGAGTTGGAAAAGTTGAAATTGATGAACATGAGTAATGGTAATGATTCAAACAAGGGTTCATCTTCTGATAAGGCTAATAATGATACTTTTAAGATTAAGTTACCAACATTTAGTCCTTCCAGTGATGATATAATGTTCTATCTGGACAGATTTGAACAAGCATGTAAAGCTCATAACATAGACAAAGCAAAATATGTTTATCAGTTATCAGGGATACTGACAGGTAAAGCTCTAAGTATGTTAAATATGGTGGATGAACCTGACAAGAACAATTATGAGGTTGTCAGGGCCGCTTTGTTAAAGAAATATCAGCTTAACGAAGACGGCTATCGTCTACAATTTAAAAACATGTTGCCTGAAACTGGAGTTGAATTCTCCGAGTTTATTGCAAGAATACGCATTACTTTCTCACGATGGGTTGAACTATCTAAGACGGAAAAAACTTATGAAGCACTTATGGACTTAATACTTAGAGACAAAGTCATGTCGTCTGTCAATGAGTCTTTCCTTGCTTTCCTTCATGAACGTAAACCTAAAACAATAAAAGAAATGGAAGATTTCTGTTGCCAGTATGTAACTGCGCACCCACACATAACCATTGGTAACTCTAAGGTGAAAGAAGGTTTACCAGTTGCTTCGGCAGCACCGTATGGTCAAAACTTTGCTCGTAGATCCCAACAAAATTTTGATAGAAAGAGTAACGGTAATTACTTTCAAAATCATGGAAATCAATTTCATGGTGATTCTTCTTCGAAGAATTGGAGACAACCTGATAGTGCTCGTTACTATCACCCTAATAATTATAGGCATTTCAAAAGAGGATATGGTAATAGAGGTTATTCCTCCCGAAGACCTCAAAACCAAACAAATAGATGTTCGCATCAATGTGGACATGATAGTAATCGTGGAAACTGGAATTCGAACCAGGATAACAATTACAATAGAGACAACAATAACTTCAGAGATAATAATAACTCTGATAACTTCAGAGGTAATAATAGTCGCGGTAGATCTCAACACAAAAAAAAGAGATATCAGCAGGCTAATTCTGTACAACAGGAAACTCAGGGAGCCTGTAATCAGGTTGTTGATAATAAAAACTTTGACGCTGTCACTGGTTCTGCTTTTGACTTTGAGAGAGCAAACAAATGCCCCCAATGCAGTACTTTATTCGAACCGAGTACCATAACTACTTTGAGTTGTGGTCACCCTCTTCCCGCTCTTCCTGCTGCTGTTGCGCATGACGGGAGGGGTTCTTTAATCCTACATAAGGGTCTTGTTAATGATACTCCGGTCTCACTACTTTTCGATTCCGGATGCACCACTATTGGTGTTAGACAATCGCTTGTAGATCCATCTTGTGCTACAGGAAAGGTTATTAAATGTGTCACATTTGGCGGCACTCTAGAAAAATATCCTACTGCTGTAATTCGCATTGCCACTCCTTTCTTTACTGGAGATGTGCATGCTTGTCTCTTACCTAATCCTATTGCGGACCTTATTATTGGTCGTATTCATGGAGTTAGGGAGTGTACCCCACAGCAGATTGCTGCTTGGGAAGATAATAACATGCAAGCTACAAATGCAGTGGTTACAAGAGCACAAGCTCTACAAACACCCGAAACTTCACTGAATGGTGATAATGAAGTTGATAGCCAAGATAGTCACTTAGTCATCACTCGTGACTCTTTCATAAAATTGCAAGAAGAAGATCCTTCTTAAAAAAAATTCTTCATTCTTGCGAAGAAAGGTGATCCGAATCAGGATACAAATAGAAAATCTTGGATTGCAATGAGAAACGGCGTACTTGTACGTATGGTACAAGATTCGACTACGTCGGCACATTCGCAAATTCTTGTTCCCAAGCGCATGAGAGTGCAAATATTACAACATGCTCATGACTCGCAATGTGCTGGACATATGGGTTTTTCCCGTACGAAGTCGAGAGTCCTTGCGGCTTTCTTTTGGCCTTTTGTCAACAAGGACATTCGTATTTACTGCCGATCATGCAAGGTATGTCAGGAGGTTAAATCTAGAGGACCACGACATGCTGCGCCTATCCAGGCTGCTGACATCCCTATTCGGCCATTTCAGAAAATGGCCATAGATATTATTGGCCCTTTTAAGGTCAAGTCGGCCAGAGGACATCAGTTTATCCTTACATGTGTCGATATGTGCACACGTTGGCCAGAGGCTATTCCTCTTAAGAGCATATCTACTACAGATATCGCAGATGCTCTTTGGCTGATATTTTCTCGCTTGGGGTTCCCCAGAGAAATATTGTCAGACCATGGCACTCAACTCATATCTGACACTATGTCACAGGTAATGTCTACCTTACATATTAAACGATCTCTCAGTAGTATCTATCATCCTATGTCTAATGGGTTAGTTGAGCGTCTGAATAGAACGCTCAAGACTTTGCTTGGTAAGATAACTGAAGATCATCCTCAAGATTGGGACAGGGTTTTACCCGCGGCTCTCTTTGCCTATAGAGAAGTCCCAAATGAACACACAGGGTTTTCTCCCTTCGAACTTGTCTTTGGCGCGCGTCCGCGCGGCCCTATGTCTTTATTACACGATCTCATCACTGCCGATGATATTAGCGATGAAACTCAATCCTCATATGAGTATGTCATTGCTCTGAGGCAAAAGATCATTGAGGCATGTAAACTAGCAACTGCTTCATCAGAAATTGCTAAAGAGAAGGCAAGGCAGTTTGCTAACAAGAATAGATGTCTACGACAACTTTGTCCAGGTGACAAAGCATTCGTCCTACTCCCCAGTAGGGAAAATAGACTTCTTATTGCATGGAAAGGTCCGTATGCAATAGTCTCTCGGATTTCCGATGTTGACTATGTGGTCGATATTGATGGAAAGCATAAAACTTTCCACATAAACATGCTTTCGGAATTTCACGAACGTCCGGACTATTTGCTGCCTATTTTCCAGGCAACGGATGATTCTCCTGCACCTCATGGTCATTACTCATCCCTGTCTGTCATACAGGATGAGGAATCTACTTTCTCTGATGTCAATCTTCCCCTTCCAGTGGTTCCACTACATTCCACGGAATCTTGGAAAAACGTTTCTGTTTCTCCTAATCTTTCTGGTGACGAACATCGACGAGACTTGTCGATGTTACAAACATTTCAGGATGTTCTCACTGACATTCCTGGACACACAGATGTCATAGAACATGACATAATTCTTACCGACAGTAATCCTATTAGGGTTAGGCCTTATCCTATCCCTATACACTTTCAGTCGCAAGTGGAAAAGGAATTGGATGAAATGATTCAATTAAATATAATTGAACCATCGACTTCACCATATTCTTCTTCCATGGTTATTGTCCGGAAGAAAGATAAGAACATACGAATTTGCGTTGATTATCGCAAATTGAATCAAGTCACAAAGTTCGATGCTGAACCGATGCCTTTGTTAGAAGATCTACTGATTAAACTTTCTAATTCTAGATTCTTCACTAAACTTGACTTGTCTAAAGGTTATTGGCAAGTGCCTTTAGCAGAGCATGCCAAACCTCTTACTGCTTTTTCTACACCTAGGGGTCTATTTCAATGGAATGTTATGCCTTTCGGTCTTATGAACGCCCCTGCTACTTTCGTTCGCATGATGCGTCAAATTCTTTCACATCGTTCAGATGTCATCGCATACTTAGATGATATCTGTCTCTTCAGTGATACCTGGGAAGATCACTATTTAGGTTTATATGACTTACTGTCCACTCTACGTGAGAATAGTTTGACAGCAAAACCTTCAAAAGCTTTTGTTGGTTTTGGTGAAATCTCTTTCCTGGGTCATCGTGTTGGTCATGGTCTCTTGAAGACAGAAGACCACAATACTTCCAAAATACTGAACATCTCTGTTCCTAAAAACGAAGAAACAAGTTAGGAGTCTCTTAGGTTTAATTCAATTTTATGGGAGATTTATTCCAAATTTATCTTCGATCATGGCACCTCTCTCAACATTGTTGAAGAAAGGTTCGCCTAATCTGGTCCGTTGGTCTCAAGAATGCCAATCTTCCTTAGACCAGATCAAGAATATATTTTCATCTCCTCCCATCCTAAGATTACCTACTCTTAATAGGATTTTTGTTCTACGGAGTGATGCTTCATCCACTGGGATTGGAGCAGCACTTATGCAAGAATATGCAAATACTCTGCATCCTGTTATGTACATTTCTAGAAAACTAAATGCGGCAGAGAGGAACTACTCGGTTTTAGACCGTGAGTTGTTAGCTATGGTTTGGTCAATTCTCAAACTACAAAGATTCCTCCTGGGCGCACATTTCATTCTAGAGACTGATCAAAAAGCTCTTACAGCTATTCAGACTAAGAATTTGAAGAGTTCGAGATCCACTCGATATGCTATTGCTCTTCAACCTTTTCACTTCACGGTACGAGCTATCCGTGGTGCGGATAATGTGATGGCTGACATTTTGTCTAGATGCCCACATGATTCCAATTAATACTTCGGTCCTATATTTCTATATATATTACAGAGTCATAACACACCTATATTACTACAATAGATTAGCACATCTGTACTCACTTTATATGTACACACACTATCGTGCTTTGTTATCATCTTCTTCTGTTTCGTTTTTTAAGATGATAGAGGAAGACTGAGTAGTTAATATAAGGGCCGTAAGTTTACTAAACAGCCACAATTATTAATAATGTATTGTACCTTATGAAGCATATTAGTTGTTAATTAGCGTTATATTGCTTGTACTTTCTCAGAATGTCATTGATGAGCTGAGGACTTACCTTACTATTATCAAGCATGACGAGTTCTAGATTGTGTACTAACCCTCGGAACGTCAGAGGATGTGTCCTGGATCGTCATGTACTTTAATTTCATTAATGTACTATTTAAATTTTTCTATCAGATTTGTACATCCATTTTTTAAGACAATATTAGAGTATGCTATTTAATGATGACTATGGTAACTTGCATACGTATATTGTGTTTACATGCTAGTGTGATGTGTGTTGGTGACACCTCCCCGATGTGAATATTTTTTTAGACATATTTATTTTTCTGTTGAGGTATATTCTCACCAGACACTCTATATTTAGCCTCATGTTAGGCAATTTAATTAATTATCCGCGCATAATTCGTGCGTTTTGAGCCGCTTATCGCATGCTCTTGGATATTAAAAAAAAAAAAATATGTTCCACATTTTTTTTTTTTATCGGGAGGTGGTGGTGATATGTTGCGTGAGAAATTCTCGCAACATCGTTTTGTGTACAATATATATATTTTGTAATGAAAGGGAAACAATCTTATGAAATTTATAGTCACTTTTCATTGTAAGCAGTTGTCTTCTCGCGTTGGTGTCGATGGCAGTTAAGTTTGTTATGCGTTCTTGAATCGTGTCCATGTATGGACTTGCTAGGCCGCTTTTCTCAGAAAGCGGTTGGCAACCTGTTGTGTTATCCTTATAAGGTAATCATTCTTAACCTGGTTCTTAGTAAAGGTCCTTGCGTTTCAAGTTATCTGAGCTGTGGTCGAATCGCGCTGGACTGCGCATGTCTAAGTCTTGGGTCTTTGTCGAACGATTTCCGCCCAGCAGTGAGAGAGCGAAGATTTGGATAGCGAGCAAGACGTCTTTGTGAGCGTCTGTGCTTTTCTTGTTCTTCAGGAATATGAAGTCCTCTTATGGATATTTCGTTTATTCGAGATGATACCTCTAGTGTATTTCCACACGCCGGGAGGCGTATTATTTCTGTGGTTATTTCCTGAAGGCAAGGTAAATTACATTTACATTAACTTTATCGATATCTGTTCGTGAGTGACATTTGATTCGTAGCCTGTCTTTGAAAGTCTTCATCACGAGATGTTTCTCAGCTCATATATTGCTACATTGTACCGCATCGGGTTGATGCATGTCCCAAGGACTATTACTTCTACTTCGCTACATGAACTAGGTTTGAAACCTTTTGTTAACTAGAGGATTTTTTGAGGACATTATTGCTACTTCAGAAGACGTGCCTGTCTTACTGAAGTCGGATTAAGGAGAGTGAACTGATCTCATACATCTTGTTATCTCCTGGCTGTTATAGAAAAGGATGGAGATTTCCACCTGATTACATTTACAGTACTATGATGTATAACATGCATATGATTCATCTTTATTATGATGCCGTCTACCGTCCATTGCTGTACTGACTATGTTGCTGTGATAATGACTGTCTGATGTACCTACATATTCGCGTATACATTTTGTCACTGTGGCGTCCACAATAAATGATACAGAAAAACGTCACTAGCTGTTACAAGCATCATTGACTTTATACGTCGTGAGTTAACTGACGTCCTTGTGTGGATTGCCCTGTTTTGTATGATCATTGTTTGACTGTACATCATCTGCACACTACACAAACCAGACCACGGGCACCATCTCTCATCCTATGGTGCACGCATCAGTAATGTTGGTCGGAACATGTTTCTTATGGCTATTCACCAATATCTATATATACTGTTCAAAAAAAGAAACACATAGCTATCCGAGGGCGCGTTTTTATGAGTTTGTAAGTAAAATTTGGTGCTAGGGTATATAAAAACCAGCCTCAAATGTTCTTTACAGTGTCAAATGCACGTGTTGACCTGAATTGCGTTCGTTTTTGTAATCGTTACAACGCAGTGGTCAATAGTGTTTATGACGCAATTTTTGACCACAGCTCATGTTGCGCGCACGTGAAAGCAACAAAATTTGGGGTGAACACTATTCACTGACTACGCAACTGAAACCCTATAAAAGGATAACGCTACACAAAAAAAAATTCAGTTCATTTTCAAGTAGACATTTATGGCGTCTCTATTGATAAATTTAAGGAACATTGCTATTGGCCGACTGCATGCAGGCGAAAGTCAAAGTCAGGTTGCCAGGCATCTAAACATGCATCAGAGTACCATCAGTCGACTTTGGCACCGATTCCAAGCCACCGGCTCAGTTGAAGACTGGCATCGCAGTGGACGACCCAGAGTGACAACAGCAGCGGAGGATCGCTTTATTTGGCTTCGTCACCTCAGAGACAGGTTTACAACAGCTTCCTCAACTGCCCAGTCATTGCCTGCAGGACGTCATGTGTCTGATCAAACTGTCCGGAATAGACTGCATGACGCTGGACTTTGGGCACAACGACCTCACCGAGGACCTGTCCTTACGCGCCGCCATCACCAAAATCGACTTCTTTGGGCCAACCAGCACCGTCCCTGGGCAGCTGACAATCAATGGAGACGTGTCTGGTTTAGTGACGAATCTTTCTTTTTGTTGCAGCGTCATGATAGACGGCGTAGGGTCTACCGTAGGCGAAATGAATGTTTTACCCAAAATTGCGCTGATGAAGCTCCGCCGCACGGTGGTGGAGGTGCAATGGTGTGGAGAATGATCAGTTACAACGGAAGGAGTCAATTGGTGCACATTGAAGGAGGCTTGAATGCACAACGATACGTCAATGAAATTCTTCGACCCCATGTCCTTCCACTTTTGGCTGCCCAAAGGTCTGTGTTTCAACAGGACAACGCCAGACCCCATTGTGCACGGTTGACCATGCAGTTCCTGACTGCAACAACATTCTCACCCTTCCCTGGCCATCCCTGTCTCCAGACATGAGTCCGATTGAGCACCTGTGGGATGAGCTGCATAGACGTGTTTGTCGCCGAGACGTTGCTCCAGCCAATCGTCGTGATCTGTTCCAGGCACTCCAGGAAGAGTGGGCAGCCATCCCACAGGCCCACATCAGACGTCTGATCGCATCCATGCCCAGGAGATGCCAGTCGCTGATCGATGCAAGAGGAGGCCACACACCATACTAATGGGAAAGCCCATACGCCAAAAAACTCTCGTGACCCAGATGCAAAACAACTGTCAATTGATTGGTTGAACCATAAGGTAATCTTGTGTGCAATTTGAACAATTAACTCATTAAATTAAAAAGTTATTGAATGTCAAAATTATGGCTATGTGTGTGCCTTCAGTAGCTATGCGTTTCTTTTTTTTTGAACGGTATAAATATATATACATAAAGGTAAAGGATCCCATTACACGCCCATTGAAGCATATTGGGAATATGGTGTTAGCCCATATTTTCTAGACCATCGGCACACTAGGGGTGATGTGGTCAGCATCACGCCGGCCGCCTTAACCTTCCCAGAAGTTGCTCTGGTACCCAATTGGGGTCGACCCAGGAGCCGTTTGCGTCCTAAAAAAAATCCCACATCATCTGGGGATCGAACCATAGACCACTGAGCTATGAAGCCAGTGCACATATATATAAGCAAAAAACCTGCACATAAATTATGTATGAGCCGTACAAATGGTAAAACAAAACCCCAGAAGTAAGGGTCTTTTATGTTTGGACATGTGCCCTAATATATAACCAACTAGGTTGAACGGGACGCGTCTCGCCAAAACTTTATAATAAAAAAAAAAGAAAACGAGAATTACTTGTACAGATTACGGGTAACATGTACTACTTGGCATGTATGCTCAGGCATGTCATACAAGGCAACTAATGAGGTTGTGCTTGGGGCTGGTAACCTTATCGTGTAAAATGAATTGCAACAGAAACCACTGCTGCAAGAACATCTGAATGCTTCATGTAGGCCTCCTGCAAGGAGACCAGCTGCATTGGTGGCACTATGCTCTGTAAGGAGATCAAAAGAAAATGAGTGAATGAGTGAATGAATGAACGAACTACGTTTTTTTGGGTGCCGTGTATGATTTTTCAGTGAAAATCTGTGTTTTAATTTTGTTTTGCCTTTTTCTGGAAATACCTTTGAAAACATAAAGGTTAACTAATGATAGCTTGGTCATTATCTGCTGATCTGTATACAGGCATTGCCTATGTAATTGGAGCTAACAGATAAATAATGAACATGACTGTTGATGAAGATGATTTTTAACTCGTATGATTGTTTGCAATGCAATACTTTTTCGTAAACTCTGATGCCGAGTACAAAGTAAACGATCTTCACAATAGGAACTCGGTGGCACTAAAGGTAGTAAAGCTGAACATTACCGAAACCATACCATAGAATAATAGAACTGAAATAAAATTACAAAGAATGTGGAAATCTTGATATTGATACATTGATGTATCATATATTCAATAAGCCAAAGGTAGAAACTGCAGTACCAATAAAATGACTGCTGAACATCTGCTGCAAAGGTGCACAGTATATGAGGAAGAGAGCACATATGGCCATCACTTGTACCATACCTTCACAAACTCTTTGAAGATATCAACAACCTCTGGCTGGCGACTGCTTTCTCTAAAAATATTAAAGCTGACGTCTTCTACTTCTTTGCTCACCCTCAGATATCAACTTGAATAAGTTCAAAGATAGCAGTGGTCAACCTAAGGCTGTTGATGTCTCCGTAGATTGTCTCCAGGAATGGTACTGGTGATGGCCATATGCGTTTTCTCTGTTCCTCATGTTGGACAACTTTGAAGCAGATGTTCGGCAGTCATTTTATCAGTGCCACAGTCACACTCATCAGTAGTTCCTATCTTTAATTTGTTGAACAGATGGTATCTCAATCTGTTATGACCTGTGCGAAGTCTGAAGATTACCACTTGTTCACTTCTGCTGAGCTGGTAATATGGATCATTTTTTTGTGTGGCCTGGATGCTCTGCTTCCCACTTGTGTCTGTATCTGCGCTTGATAAAACTCTTGGCCTCCTCATAAGTTATATTTGTGTCAAGTTGAGGAAGCTTTCCCCCTTCCTTTGCCAATCTGTCAGCCTCTTTATTTCCAGGGATGTTGCAATGAGAAGGTGTCCACTTATCACGACTCTTTTGTATTGCTGCCGTAGTCTGTGAAGTGTTACTCTTAAAGTTAACGTCTGAAAGTTAACGAAGAAGACTGTGGGAATTATCAATAAACTAAACGGGGCTTACCTGTTTGAAATTTCACATACGAAATAACTTGTGCAATACTTCTGCAAACACTGGAGCTTTAAACTAATTTGTCGAAATGTGGCTAGATAAAAGTAGCAGCGCACGTTAAAAAGAAGTTATAAAAGTGCGCGCTACATCTTCTGCAATGATTGCAAGAAATGTTTGCGAGAGTAATTTCCCTTGGATATTTTCAAAATGGCTGCGACCTTATTAAAGTCGTTGTCGCGTAAGTAAACAAGAACAAAAGAAAAAGCCTGTGATCATATGCATTCATTTCCTTTAGCTCCCAGCATACTGGAGAACATTTTGGTAAAGGAGAAGGATAGTAGAATAATGTCTGCCATTTTGCCCGAACATTGTCTATAAGTAGGCCTATAAGTATCACTTCGACACGTTGCAAAACACCCACTATTAAACTAGGGGCCAAAATCAACCTCCGATTGGCTGGTAAAAATTTTTTAAAATTGACAATAACATCTAAATACATACAAAAGTTACATACATCACTGCTTTACTTTTCCACATAGTCACCACCCAAATTCAGACACTTGTCGTACCGTGGCACGAGTTTTTGTAACCCCTGGTCAAGGAACGGTGCCGCCAGGGTACCGTACTTAGCCAGTTGTTGATTCCATCCATGAGCTCCTCGGCGGTGTCGAAGCGTCGGGTAGCCAGCCAGACCTTCATGTTGCCGAAGAAATGATAATTGTTTGGGTTCAAGTCTGGGCTGTAAGGGGGGTGGTTGAAAATTTCCCACTTAAACTGCTTGTGCGAGCAGCAGTGTGGGGCCGTGCGTTGTCGTGCAGTATAATGACGCCACTGGTGAGCATTCCGCACATTTTGTTTTGGATCGACCGACGAAGCTTCTTCAGTGCTCCACAATAAACTTCTGACATTATTGTGGTCCCTGGCGTCATGAATTCCGTCAACAAAACTCGATATTCTTTCCATCTTTCCATTACTTCCTTCGGGGGCAGTAAGCAGTTTGCCTTGCTTGTCCTTTATAAATTTGAGAGGGCATTGTTTTTCCTTCCTCATGTTCTTTAGGGTCTTATAGAACAATTTCTGGTTTTCTTGCACATCTTTTTCTAGCTTTTCTCCAAATTCTTCCCAGGACTTCTGTTTTGCTGCTAGCACCTTGTTCTTTGCTTCTGTTCTGAGTATCACATATTCTCTATATTTCTCTATTTGTCCTGCTGTGTTTTTAGCTCCTAAGTATTGTTTCCTTGCCTTTTCTTCTCTCTTATTTTCTCTTTGACTTCCTCTGTCCACCAAGGTGTCCTCTTTCTCTTGTTCCCAAGTCGGGCTTCACCACATGCTTCTGCAGCAGCTGTCTTTATGATGTCCTTGAATTTAAGCCACAGGGTTTCCAAGTCATCAGGTTGTTCTTCTGTGTTTCTCACCACTGTGGCAATAAGCCCCTGATATCTGGTCTTAATTTCTGGCTCTCTCAGCTTGTAGGTCTTAATGCTCATTTCTTCCGTTCGTTTACTTGGTTTCTTGCATGATGCTGGGCAGTTCCTAGGCTGAGCAACTCTTTCAGTTGTTCTTTTGATTGTAAGCAGGTAGTGATCATTTCCAATCTCTGGCCCCCTCCAGACTGTAGCATCCCGGACATGTATGAATGAGCTCCTCCTAACAATGGTATAGTCGATCACTGACTTCTCATTCTTTCTTGGTTCACATCTAGTGTATGCATGTATGTGCTTATGGGGGAACTTTGTGTTGGTAATGATCAGATTCTGCTCACTGCAGAATCTAAGAAGTCGCTTTCCATTGTCATTGAGAGTATCTTCTCCATATCTTCAGATAACTCCACCCATCTAGCATGGTCATTTCCAACTCTGGCATTGAAATCTCCGAGCATGATAATTTCATCTAGGCAGTCATCCACTGTCCTTTGAAGCAGCTCGAAGAATTCCTCCTTGACCTCTGCTCTCTCATCCTTATTTGGCCCATACACTATGACCAGGTTGACTATGGTTTCTCCTTCTTTTAGTTTTACAACCATAATGCGCTCCGAGACAAAGTTCCATACCTTGATACTATCTTTCTGGTTTTTGGCCACAATGCAACCCACGCCCCCTTTAGCTCTTTCAGATGTGGATACACCACTGTATAGCAGCGTGTTGCCATCGAGATCCATGACTCCTTGTCCCTTTTTCTTTGTTTCCGTAATAGCCAGGATTTCTAGTTTTGCTTTCCTCATCTCTTCCACCAGCTCCTCTTCTTTCCCATTTATACTTCTTGTGTTCCAAGTTCCATAAGTTGTCCGTTCCAGTTCGTCACCTTTAGAATCAGTCCGGTTTTCTCTCTTATATTTCGATTAATCGTGATTTAAAGCAAACAGGTGATTGGCCTGTTGTGCCTTTGCATGGTGGAGGGGCTGCCTCCTTATGGCCTCCATGCAGGCCGCCCTCCTCCTTTTTCAGCCGGGCTTGGGACTGGCCTTGGCGGAGTTTAGGCTACTTAATGATATTGAAAATTGGCCCAGCACAGCCTGCATTTGAAAAGGTTTAACACCCCTGGTGTATTCTCACAGCAGACAAATGTATTATTAGCGGTACCTTTTCCAAAATGATGTCTTGAGATATCCTCAGTGAAGAAGGCAGGAAGGGGATGTAATGGCAGAAGTGACAGATTTCATGTTTCTCAGTTATCAGTAAACAAATCTAAGGAAATAGTTTGATGTGAGTCTGTTGCTAGTTAATGATAGGAACTTAGTAGTCTTTACTTAGTATAATTGCCAAGATGTCACTGAAAGGAAAAGACCAGGATTTGTTGCTCCCTCAAAAATCAAAATTAGAACTGTAAAGGGTGTTTATCTATGCCATGGTAGCCCAAGCAAAATCTAGATCAGAGATATCTACAACTAAGTTTCACCTATTTCCAAGAAATCAAGCAGTGCATATTCATATGTAAATCAAAGATGATATGAACCAGTTGGAAATAGTTTTCATTCCTGTGTTCATGTGAGTATATATTTCACTAGAAGACCTAAGGCTTGCGCAAAAAAGATTTTCTCAAAGGTAGTGATTCTATGTCAGGGACGATCGTAATGAGTGAATACTACAAATAAGATAAATTCTTAGGAGATAACTGTTTACACCAAACACTTGCCCTTTTCAAAATTCCCAGCGACAATTTTAAATGACAAGACATTGATTTATCATCGTGCAAAAGGAAAATGCAGGGCAGCTTTAACCTTTTATACTAAGAGAGAGAGAGACATAATGTGTTACGATGACCTCACATGGCATATTGATAAGCCTTTCTGACATTTTTTTACGTGCTAAAAAGAACAAAGACAAACTAAGTGATGTGAACTCTATTCACTGACTTATCACTCGTTTTCCATCAGATAACATGCCATGATGATGTCGTTTATTTATGGAGAGAAATTGTAGGGAAATAAAGAACATAAAACCTGATTTGAACGAAATCATTTCAGAACAGTTGTCTATTTTTACTTGGAGTTCTGAATTTCCAGTTTTCCTGATTCAGTCATTATATTTTATAAAATTGGAACTGTAATTTTAAAGATGAAATCCCCTTTCTTAGGAATCACTGTGTGGCGAGCTTATGTCTAGAAAACATTGTCAGTTGTAGAGAAAAGAAAACGAGAATTTAAAATAACATCACTTTACTTAGTTAATCATATGGCCCTGCCAGTGGAGAATTTCAACCAGTATATCGGACATGTGGTCTGAGACAGAAAGAGGCGAATAGGTATTACAGTATTGCCTCCTGTCACAGTATATCTATGTTTCCTCATGTCAAGCTGGAGTGACACTTTCAGATGTATAACAGTCCAGTCTCTTCATCCTGCCAGTTATATGATCATTCTGTTCTATTATTTTTCTTTCTGTAAATGTTCACCTGCTCCAGAAACTGACTGTGCAAGTGAGGGTATGTTAGAACGTAAAGGTCTAGTTAAGCAGTATGTATTACCAATGTCAAATAAAGAGTAAATTAAATGTTAACCCATATACCCCAAGCTTCACACCCCCTCCCTCTTTTTTAAACACCTTAACAAATATGAAGAATCTACAATTTTAGGGGAAAAACACAAACCAATAACTCATAAATTTTCATTTTCTCGATTTACAGCAATTGAACAGGAGGTATTATGCCATGACTAGGTATAGGCAATTAAATGAATTACAGTCATACCTCGCTTTTCAGTACTTCGCTAATACAGCGCTTTTCAATCACATTCATGTTCTTAATTTTCGGCATGACGACTCACTCTCGGCTGCTGAGAAAGAGAAGTGAGTGCGCCTGCGCCATTTTACTCTGTCGTTCAGCACCTGTGTCGTTTAAGTCAGTTTACAGAAGTTGTTCGCTTAGCGTCTCTTTGTGTATTTACAGGCAGTTTTCAAAACCTTTACAAACTTTTTACTTATTGTTGTATTTGTAGTGTTGTAGTGTAATATTTTTGTGTTTATTTATAATGGAAATTAAGTGTAATGAAAAAAAAAAAAAAAAAGCTCTAAGCCTCTTACTTTAAAAGATAAGTTACATAATTAAACTAAGTAAGCAAGATATGTCTATGGCTGAGATAGCCCATAAGCTAGGCCTAGCTCACCGGACAGTTAGTACAATTTTTCATGCTAAGGTTTTTGTTTAGGCCTAGCTCTATTCGTTTTACTTTTGTATTGTTATTTAAGGCCTAGCTTTATTGTACACTTAGTATATGATAGTGTAAGCATGTTTTTTTAGGCACCCTACATGCATTTGGAACCTAAAAAAAGGCTTTACTTTGCTTTTGTGCGATTTTCGCTTTACAGCAGGGATCTGGCCCCTAACGCATCGTTTTGGCAGGGAGTGGCTGTATCTTATCTGGAATGTCTTAATTTGAACCCATCACTGGGAAATTTTCTTCATTAAAAAAAAAGGCTTTGCTTTAGGTGACAGAATCATTCTGTTCACCTTTTGCAGTAGCTTACTGATATTTCTCACTGTCTTATTCTGATGCGCCAAGAACTGAAGTTTAGCACATTACATCAGATGATTGTTCATCTCCATTTGTGTACAGTTGCATCATGTGCATAAAGAAATTTAGCTAAATGTTTTAAGAGGATAGAGACTAGCTCTTACGCTCACATTCCAAGAATGCTACAGGACAGAAACTGATAATTTTTTTTTTTATGTGTGCCAGTAATGTTATGATAAATAGATAGACTTTATGTGCTAGAATTTTTAAATTGATCATAAAATTGAATATTTTCAGAATTGTTCATTCATGCTCAAAAAGTGCCTCAGCTGTTAGCCTCGCAAAGGACAAGACTGAATACCTCACTCGAGCAGTATTCCACATTTAGAAATCAGATGACAGTGCTGAACAGACAGCAGACTGTTCTACCTGCAGCCAAGATTGGGTAATGCATTGACACCACATTTAAAAAAGAATCATATTATCAGTTGCTACACTTTGATTGTATCATCATCACTTTCCTTTTTGCTCCTAGTAGAGCACGGAGGCACCCCTGCAGCTGGCCCATTTGCAGGAAGCCTGCACCAAAGCATAAATGAGCTCTTGCAATGATGGCTTTTTTTTTTAGCAATTTGTTATACATGATGAGGTTGCCAGCTGCCATGCACAGCCTCATATAACTGCTGCTTATGACATGCCAGAGGGAGTAGTAATCCTATTCTTTCTTTTTTCCTTAGAGAATCCTGGGAACTGCATGGGGTACTTTCATCATCATCAGCTGCCATCTCCACAACGAAGGTTGGCTGTAATGGATCTCCAACATCTTCTGTCTCTTGTCTTGGTGGTGCACTCTGATAGACTCTTTCCTGTCCATCTCTTGATGTTATCTTCCCACTTATAGCGCTGTCTTCCCCTTGCACGTTTGCCTTCACCTCTCCCTTCTATGGTCTTCTGCAAGGTGTTATGCCTTTTTATGTGGCTAAAGTATTTTAGCTGCCGAACTTTGATCTCCCTCATTAGTTCTCTTTTCATACCTAGATTTTCTAGGACCTCCTTGTTTGTTTTCTTCTCTTTCCATGAGAAACGCCATATTCTTCTATATATCCACATTTCAAGAGCCTCAATTCTTTCTTCCAAAAGCTTATTCATTGTCCATGTTTCTACATCATACAGAAATGCAGAATATATATAACACTTTATGATTCTCAGTTTTAATTTGTGAGTTAACTGTTTAGATGTCAGTATAAGTTTCATGTTGTTGAATGTAGCTTTGGCCATTTCTGATCTCTTCTTGATTTCTACGAGGGGCGTTCAGAAAGTAATGCACCACATTGTTTTTCTCAGGAGCTGTTTATTCAAAAAGCATGAAATTTATACACAATATACATGGATATGTCATGTAAACATTGGTATTATTCAACATAATCCCCATCAACTTGTACGGCTTTATGCCAGCGGAAAACAAGTGCATGTATTCCTAGCCCGTACCAGATTTTGTCTTGATCATGTAGCCATTTCTTCGCTGCATGAATCACTCCTTCATCATCTTCAAACCTTGTCCCACGGAGTGCAACTTTAAGTGGACCAAATAGATGAAAATCAGAGGGTGCCAAATCGGGACTATAGGGTGGATGGGGTAGTACAGTCCAACCCAATTTGGTGATTGCTTCCCGTGTTGCCAGACTTGTGTGAGGGCGTGCATAGTCGTGAAGGAGAAGCAGGTCTGCTGGATTCTTGTGCGGCCGAACTCTGCGAAAACGTTGATTGAGTTTTTTCAATGTCTTAATGTAAGCTTGCAAATTGATTGTCTCTCCTCTTGGCATAACGTCCACAAGAATCACACCTTCAATGTCCCAAAAGACAGTGATCATGAGCTTTCCGGCTGAAGGAATTGTCTTGAATTTCTTTTTTCGTGGTGATTGCTGATGATGCTACTCCATTGACTGTCTTTTTGTCTCAGGTTCAAAATGATGTGCCCAGGTTTCCTCACCTGTAACGATCTTAGCCAAAAAGTTCTCTCCAACAGCATTGAAACACTCCAACAATTCAGAAGAAATTGCTTTCCTTTGCAATCGGTGGTCATTTGTGAGACTTCGAGGAACCCATCTTGCGCAAACCTTAGAAAATCCGAGAGTTTTTATAACTGCATTAGCACTACCATTGCTGACTGACAGCTGTAAGGCCAATTGTTAAGTAGTGATTCGCCTATCAGTAAGAATAATGCCCTCAGCGCATTTCAACATTTCTGCGTTGGTGGCTGTGGCAGGACGTCCACAGCGCGGCCGATCAAGCAGCTCCGTATCTCCACTTCCTGATTTTTTGATTCTCTGAACCCAGAGACTGACTGTACTCCTGTCGACTGCAAAACTTCCATACACATCACATAGATGCTTGTGAATGTTCACAACAGTTTCCTTCTCTGCAACGAGAAATTCTATCACAATTTGCTGCTTATAACGTAAGTTGCTAACACGCTCCATTTCAACAGTTTAGGGCAGCTATATTATTTGGCCGGTTGCGGTACAATTTGGTGCACACAATTGGCACATGCCATATTTGAAGGGTGCAAAATTTAATGCTTATATCTTCATTATTAGCTGAGAAAAACGATGTGGTGCATTACTTTCTGAATGCCCCTCATATTTCACATCTGCCATCTTCTGTTATTATATGACCAAGATATACATAGCTCTTGACTTGTTCGAGGATTTTCCCATTTACGCTTATCTTTAATGTGGGCTTATCGTCTGTTTTGCTAATTATCATAGTTTTTGTTTTCTCAATATTAATGTCGAGTCCATTTCATGACTTATACTGTTCACTTGCTTCACTAACTCATGTTCGCTTTCAGACAACAACACAGTATCATCTGCATATCTAAGGTTGTTTATTGACCTTCCACTGATGTTCAGTCCTGGTATTTCCTGTAACTGGGGGTATTTCCTGTATCTGGGGTACTTTAATTATAGCCAAATTGGAATTTTTAGGTATTTAGTTTGAAAATTATTTGCAAGTAGTAGCAACAGTTGTTGGTAGACATAGAAGAACAACAGTCTTCATATGGTCAGTGTTGAGACAGTAGGATAAGACAAACATTACTTTGACATAACTGAAATTCAAACCCAAATTTAAAAGATTTTTAAATAATAATAATAATAACACTTGATGTTGACTGAAGATCATTTGATGTGTCTTCGAATCTGCAGAATGTTTTCTGCTTTCCTTGACTATTGGTTTATAAAGGAAGTGTTACACGGCTGTTTGCGAGCGATCTTTTAGTTATTTCCCCTTTTTCCCCGACCGCGCTATTTATAGCCCACTTGACAGAGGTCACGTGGTCAGCTTCCTAATGGGAAAAACATGTGGCGATGTTTACTTTTGATAGGGCTTAATTAATGCTTTTAGGCTACTTTTTTTATTATAAATACCGGCTTTAATTTTGCGTAAAGCTAGACTAGAAATGTTAGAGTAAATTTTAGAACAAGAACAAACATTTTATCACAATTAGAACAGAAGATATAATAGTCTGAAATAGTGTAAAATTTACGTTTTTTTTTATATTTTGTTATGGTTTGTTTATAATGCAATTTTCACTAAATCGGTCACAATCAACTTGCATAACAAATTACAGAAATCAAAAGTAGAAAACCTGCAGAAAATGGATATCAAAGATTTGTTTTGGTTTCATGCGTCAAACATTAATTATTGAAAGTTTAAATTGCAAGTCCACATTTATTACCTTAAAATAACACACCCAATTGTCCCCAAAACATGTTTGAATTGCTTTTATGCTACTTTATTATTATAAATACCGGCTTTAATTTTGCGTAAAGCTAGACTAGAAATGTTAGAGTAAATTTTAGAACAAGAACAAACATTTTTATCACAATTAGAACAGAAGATATAATAGTCTGAAATAGTGTAAAATTTACGTTTTTTTTTTACATTTTGTTATGGTTTGTTTCTAATTCAATTTACACTAAAACGGTCACAATCAACATGCATAACAAATTACAGAAATCAAAAGTAGAAAACCTGCAGAAAATGGATATCAAAGTTTTGTTTTGGTTTCATGCGTCAAACATTAATTATTGAAAGTTTAAATTGCAAGTCCACATTTATTACCTTAAAATAACACACCCAATTGTCCCCAAAACATGTTTGAATTGCTTTTATGCTACTTTATTATTATAAATACCGGCTTTAATTTTGCGTAAAGCTAGACTAGAAATGTTAGAGTAAATTTTAGAACAAGAACAAACATTTTATCACAATTAGAACAGAAGATATAATAGTCTGAAATAGTGTAAAATTTACGGTTTTTTTTTTTTTACATTTTGTTATGGTTTGTTTCTAATTCAATTTACACTAAAACGGTCACAATCAACATGCATAACAAATTACAGAAATCAAAAGTAGAAAACCTGCAGAAAATGGATATCAAAGTTTTGTTTTGGTTTCATGCGTCAAACATTAATTATTGAAAGTTTAAATTGCATGTCCACATTTATAACCTTAAAATAACACACCCAATTGTCCCCAGAACATGAGAGCTAACAATTATCTCAATCATACATCATGAGTTCTGATCCAGTCTGCGCAATGTTTTTCTAATATGTGCTGTTTATGAATTGTCTTACTAGGGAATAGCTTTCTGAACAAAGACATATAAGTCTCTATCGATGCTGTTATTGATTCTTTACTAATTGGTTTACTGTGTGATATTTGTTGTGTACTTTCTCAAATGCTTCTTTCAGTGAGTTGAATTGTTCTTGGGCAATAAAAGCTATGTTAGTTATATCTTGTTTGTCTGTAATTTTCAGTGTTTGTGTAATGATTGCTCTTGTAAGATCTTTATAAACTTTTTGTGTGAGATATCTGTGGCAGTGATTCCCTATAAATGCTCTGCTATTATAAGCCTGTTGTATGATTTTGTGTTTGGCTAGTACCTTGTCCATGTGTGAGCAAACTGGACCAGACCTAGTACACAGATCTTGAAACTGAAGTTTGGCCAGCGCATCTTGTGCATTTTCAAGTCTAACTTAAAAATTATCTGTCTCCTCCTTATCCTCACAAAGTTCAATACCTACCTGAAAAATTCAATTTTAGCTCCTAATTCTTCTGCCTATTTCCAGTTCCTACTAAATCTCTTCAAGTTCTTAAAAGTACTAATGTTTGCATGTATCTCTTGCGAATTCTCAAATATCTTTGCGTCTATTGTATCAGCTACCTGTTCTAGAAGTCTGTGGTGTTTCAAAACAATGCCTAATAAAATATGAAGGTAAGGAGGAGCTACATTTTCAATTTCAATCTCTAACATTGGTTTGTGTAAACAATTATGGTAATGTGCCACTTGCCTTTTATTCCCTTTCCCATATTTCATATATCTATTGTAATCTCTTATCAACATGGCCAAACTTCTTGGTTTGCAAGTTGTATGCTGCTCTGTGGATGTCTTTGATGAAAATGTTTGGTTTGTCTGGAGCTCAAGGAATATACCCATGTCTGTGGTGTCTCCAGCAAAACAAGGAAATAATCCCCGAATAAGAAAACAACAACTTGTTTACCATCCCACTCTAAATATTTTAGTGACTCTATCTGAGCTTTCATGCCATTCATAAATATTTCTAAATTATCATATGTATCTCTGACTCTAGCCATTGATAAAAGGATGGTATTAGATTTAGAATTTGGTTTCTCTAAATTTACTACCTGCATTGTAACTTTGAATGAAAGAAGATATACAAACAGTTACTTAGAATTCGCTGGCAGCCGTCGTGTGCACAGGATTGTCTACCAAAGAACACCAATGGAACAGTCCTTATCTCACACACAATTAAAAAAAAAAATTCATATTATAAATAGAAGATTAACAAGACTTGAAAGATAGATCAAATTATGTGGAAGTAATCTATCTATAGCTTTACATGTTTTCTGACGCTTATATACGTAGCTAAATATCATTATAAATGAATGAAAATGCAAAAACAGATGGTGCTTTACAAAAAGTTATTTTTTTACTACCTTATTTAAGATTTGTGGGTATCAGGAATGCGTTTAAAGGGATTTAAATGCTATAAAATCTGGTGACAATATGCTTGTTCTTGTAATGCCACACTCACAAAACTGACTACCACACATTCTCAAGATATGAAACCAAAAAAAAAAGTATGTGGAAATAATCTTTAGCTTCCCTTCGAGAAGTCTTTATAATTATAAACTCAAACGAATGGGCCGATTTTTAGATATTAAATTAATAAAAAGATTACTTATTTTATGAATTTCCTTAAATGATGACGCTGTTTTCAAAAGTCTGTAACTCCGTCAAAACTAATTTCAAACAAATAAAAATGCAATCAAAAATAGAACACAGAACAAAGTTATAGTACACAAAAGAATTTTAGCGCTGTGTTTATCCAGAACGAGTGTGTAATGATTTATATTTTACTGATTTTACTCACACATCAGCTGATTTTCCCCGCCAAAAACTTAAATAGTCTTTTACGGTGCACACAAAATTTTATACCCGGTATCAGAATTCCGGTCACCGAAACTAAAAGAGCGCTCTGGTATAGGGCACAAACAGCCGTGGTTAATAACAAATTTACAGATATTTAATTTGCATACAAAGAATTTTACTAGCATTCTGTGAATTTCTATACAATTTATGTGTATTTGGTTATTCATCCCATTTTACTTTTGTGGATTTTTTAGGTTACATTGTTATAGAATCGTCATCATTTATTTCTGTAATTTGTAATTCCAAAACAGTGGAATACTAATCTTAAATCTAAGACGTTTTCTTCCTGCAGCGTTCACTGACCCCTTTTATTGTTCAGACCCCCTTTTTCTTCAAGACACCAGTTTATTGTTCAAGACATAAATTTATTTGTTGTTTCCAGCAAAAGTTTGAAAGCTGTGGCGTGAGCCTAGAGTTATAGATCGATTCTATAGGCTTCACTGGGGAGCATGGATTAGATGCTTTTTCTATAAACACTTTACAGTTTTTTTTAAAACCAGCTAAAAAAGTTCTTTTTTGATTTGCCCTTTTTCTGCCTTAGGAAACAGAGTAAACTGCTGGTCTCCCCTTACAGCAACACTAGATGACAGAGTCATGTGCCAAAGTATTTGTTTTGTAGACAATTTATTTGATCCATATCAGAAACGAACACAACTCTATCAATTTCCAAATCATGAGACAGCGCAGTGACTTTTCTTCCATAGTTTCTTTCTAAGAGACCTTGTTTAAAAGGGAATATAATCATGTCATTACATTTGCATACAGATTGTACTGTCAAGTATTTGCATCTTTTAACGACTTAATTTCAAGAGAATGCTTTTTCATCTTTTGTTATTGGGTATGAAAAATTGTTGAACACTAAAGTCATGTTAGTTTAGAATGGTCTGTTATTGATAATTTATACTTCTTATTTATGCAGTACCTTACTTACTTACTTAGTCATTCCCCTTCTACCGTGAGGTGTAGAGGTTTGGAAGAGAGAGTGCCAGACTATCCTACCGGCTGTCTTCCTCCTGGCCTTGTTCCATTCTAATCCTTGGTCCTTCAAAGATTGTCTAATGTTGTCCTCCCAGCGGACTCTGGGTCGTCCTGGAGACCTGGATCCCTGGCTCTAAGTTTCCCATGCTTGTCATGGTAGCCGATCTTCTCCCATTCTGCAGACATGGCCAAACAATCTTAGTTGGGACTGTTCTGCTTGGGTCTGCAGCGGGTGGGATTTTAGGCCTTGACGTATCATCTAGTTGCGGACCATGTCTCTCCTTGTTACTTCAACCACCTTCCTCAGATACCTCATTTCTGGATCTGGCTTTTGTGGGTTGTAGTCATTGCCCATGACTCACATCCATACATCTTCTTCTTCTTCTTCTTCTCGTTCGCTGTTGTTTAGAAATGTCTACACAAGAAGTCCGGTTTTCTGGATGTATGTTGCTGTGGTTGAAAGTTCTTCAAGACTCCCAAACAGCTTTGTGTGGATGTGCGTCTCTGTGGGCCAATGTTCAGTTCGCAATTGACTAATCATGTGGCAGTCTTGCAGGATGTGTTCGGCTGTCTGTGCTGCCTGTCCACACGTACATAGGGGTGATGGGACCAATCTCAGTCTGTATAAGTGACTGTTCAGTCTGTTGTGTCCTGTTCTCATACGGAACAGGATCACCTGTTTTGCTCGATCAAGATATTGATAGTTGTCTCTTTGTTGATCAATTTTCCTGATGGCCTTGATAAGGGTCTTCTTTTCCTGGAATGTGATTGTTTGTTCTTTTTGTTCCTGTGTTGCTCCCTCTTTTCCTAACATATCTGCTCTCTCATTTCCTGGTATGCCACAGTGTGATGGTATCCACTGTAGCACTACCCTTCTTTTGATATTTACTTCGCATAGGACTTTGTTTAATTCTGGCAGTTTATCACTGTTGAGGGCTTGCAGAACTGACATTGCATCGGTAAGGAATACAACCTGCTGACATTGGCTTATTGTGTTATTTATTATTCCTGCAGCAATGCTTATGGCCTGTACTTCAGCAGCATAGTTTGAACAGAATATTCCAGTAGGTGAACAGGTGGATTCATTTTCTTTGTCTGGATAGACCACATAAACTCCTGCGCCTCCGTTCTTCACTGCTCTGGTTGCAGATCCATCAGTATATACTTGGATCCATGCTTCTCTGGGGTATAGTTCTTCAATCATGTCACATGCTGCTATTTTCCTTTGGAGAGTATTTAGCTCTCCCATGGGGCAGGTGGTAGTTATGGAGGTCTTAATACTGAAATTTTGATGTTGTTCCCATGGGGTTGGGAGGAGTGTGGGAGTTATTTCCTTAGTGATGTCTGGTAGTTCATCCTTGTATGTTCTAATTAGTTTTTTGGACCGATGCACAAAACTGCTTCTCTTCAACCTCCCACTGGCTAACTCTCCAAATCTAGTTTTCATTGGATGTGCGGGCATGTTCTTGTACTTTTCTGCTTGGATCAGGGTCTTAGTGTCTCGTCTGTATAATAAAGGTGGAATGCCTGTGATTTTTTCCATTTCATTTATTGGTGTGGTCTTCATGGCACCCGTGATCAACCTAAGCGCTTGATTTTGTACTTTATCTAAGGCTTGTAGGTGTGATTTGGCTGCTGTAGACCATGCTGCTGATCCGTACTCTAATATAGGTCTTATTGCACCTGTATACACTTTCTTTAGTGTTGTTTCGTTAGCTCCCCAACTTGATTCAGCTATTTTCCTCAGTATGGAAAGTTTTCTTCTCGCTTTAGCCTCTGTTCTCTCGATGTGGTGCCTCCATGTCATTCTCTTATCTAATGTAATGCCCAAGTACACCGGTTCCTCATCTGTTTGGACATGTATATTTCCAAGTCGTATCTCTCCTGCTTTGTCTTTGTTGGAGAGCGTGAAAAGTGTTGTTGATGATTTGTTGATCTGCACCATCCATTTCTCTGCCCATGCTGCTATGTTGTCTGCTGCCCTTTGTATTCGCTTATTAGCGATAGTTAGATGTTCTTCTACACACCACACCACCAAGTCGTCAGCGTATAGGGCAGCTCTCACACCTTGTGGCAGATCGTGGATGAGGTCATTGATGAATACAAGGAACAGGGTGGGAGACAATACTGAGCCTTGAGGAACTCCATGTTTTAGGAGGATTTTCTTGCTGTTGTGACCTTCCATAGTGACTCTTGCTTTCCGATTGTGTAGGAACGACTGGATCCATTTTCTCATATTACCCTTGATTCCGTTCCTTTGCAGTTTTACTATTAACCCGTCTTTCCATACTTTGTCAAAAGCTTTTTGGAGATCTATCCATAGGGTAAAGACTTTTCTCTTTTCTTGGAAGGCATCTTCAACGATCTGTGACAGGTATGTGATTTGGTCTTCTGTGCTGCTGCACTCTCTAAACCCTGCTTGTTCTGGCACTAAAATTTTCTCGGATTCCAAGTACCATTTCAATCTTCTGTTGATCATCCTCTCCATTGTCTTACATACACAGCTTGTTAGGCTTATTGGTCTGTAGCTGGTGGCCTTCCTGTTGTCTTTTCCTTTCTTTATGATGGGACACATGAGCGCCTCTCTCCATATCTGTGGCACACTGCCTGTCATCCAACTGTAGTTGTATATTTGCAACAGTTTGCTCATTGCTGTATATCCTAGGTGTTTTAGCATTTCGTTGGTTATACCATCCGGGCCTGGTGATTTCCTGTCTTTAAGTTTCCACACGGCTGTTTTTAACTCGTCCATATTGAAAGGTTTGGACATAACGTCCGGACTGTTTCCATTAGTTCTAGTGTGGATTATTTCTTGACGAATGTCTCGTTGTCTGCGTAAATTGACGGAGATGTTACTTTCATTTCTGTAGGATTCCGCAAATATGTCTGCTGCTTGTTTGCCGGTATATAGTTTCCCTGCATCGTCTAGTGTAATGGTTTGTCGTTGAGAATTGTTATCGTCATTCAATTGTTTAGTGAGTTTCCACAACTTTCTCCCTTCCTTTTCAAGGTTTAGTTTATATGTTTTTTTCCCTCCAGCTTCTCCTCTGGGCTTCTAGCTTTCCTTTAATGAATTTTGCTTTTGCCTTTTGTAGCATGATATGGTTCTGTTGGGATGGTTGTACCTCTGCAGTGTGCCTTGCTTCATTCATATCTTCATGTAGGTTTTGTAGTGTGTTGGACCAATATGGTACATAGTTCTTCCTCGCTCCTCTCGGTATTGTCTCCTTTGCTGCCTTGAGTACTCCATTATTAAAATCCCAGATGACTCTGTTAATGTCTCTGTCTAGTACCTTAATATCTTTTGTAAGCAGATTTGCTCTGTGTTGATAAATGGACCAATTTGCTTTTTTATAATTCCATCTTGGCTGACTTGGACTTGTATTAATTGTTCTATTAATTTTGATGAATACAGGACGATGATCACTTCCACCGAGTTGTTCTCCTATTTCCCTTTCCACTATCCCAGCCAAATCAGGTGTGCAGAATGCCAGGTCTGGAGTAGAGGTGCTATGCCATCTTCTGGAGTAAAAGGTTGGAGGATCATTAGGGTTGTTTAGAAGGGTTAGGTTATTGTCGTCTTGCCAGTTTTCTATCTCTTCGCCCCTTCTATCTAGCTGGTTGTATCCCCAGCTTTGGGAATGGCTGTTGAAGTCTCCCACCGCTATGAAGTTGCCAATGGGGACATCTATGCTAGTCATGTTCAGTGGTATGTCATTGGGGCAGTAGAAGTTTAGGAGATCCAGTTCCAGAGTGTTATGTTTTAGATGGATTACTTGGTATTCTGCACCTTCTTTATATGTCTTGGATTCTATAGCGTTGAGGTTATTCCTTATCAGTGTTAGTATGCCACCCTTCTTCCGATCTTTTCTGTCAACTCTGAAGCATTGATAGCCCCGTATCTTAAAATGTTTTCCTTCCTGTAGGTGAGTTTCTTGTATGCAGCATATGCTAATTTCTTTCCGAAATAGGGTATTCTCTAGTTCAGTCTTTTTGTTGTTGACTCCCTCTGCATTCCAATGCATGACATTCAGAGGGGCCGTCGTCTTATCTGGTTGGCCAGTTACTTTCTCCTTCCGCCTCCTGGCTCCATTTGGTGGACTAAGGAGACCTCCAGTAGCTGAGGGTGGATTCTGTCGAGGCTCAGAATCCGGCACTGCTCCTGCCTGGAGGGACTTCACAGGGCGAGCACCATAACGATAATTTTTTGACATCTGTTGTGTAGACATATTAAACCAAAGCGGGTTGCATGGTACCATGGTTGCTGGTGCGCCTCCTGGCCTGGTACATCTGACTTCAGCACCTGTTTCTTAAGGCAGAGTGTGCTCATGCCTCCCCCTCTGGCTGGGGGATTTGATTTTGCCTTTACCTCGTTTGCTGTCCCATCTTGCCTCCCGCTGGGGTTGATACCCAACCTTCGGCAAGATTACTGGGTATAACGGGGTCCACCACGAGTAGGTGAGGTAGACTTGGGCAGGAGAGGCTAAGAGACATGTTGAGTCTTGTATTGCGCATCACTGCCCCATTTGGACCCCACATCCATACATCAAGACTGGGACATAGTTGGAGTGGTATACAGCCATCTTCGTTTTCTTACCAACCTCTGTCTTGCTGAGGAAACCTTGATTTATGGCCTGAAAAAAGTCTCCTAGCTGCTTTTCGAGTGGCCAACTCTTCTTTGATGCCTCCCTCCCGGTTATTTAACAGCTCTGAGGTATTTAAAGTGGTCGACCTGCTCCAGGACCTGTTCTCCCAGCTTAATCTGATGCCTTCTTTCTTCTCGTGATATCACCGTGGTTTTTGTTTTAGAGCTGCTTATGGCCATCCCTCTCTTCTCCAGCTCTTCCTTCCAGACTTGCAGGTTGGATTGGAGATGTGCCTCTGATTTAGCAATCAGGGCAACATCATCAGCAAATGTCAGCTGTGAAATACAGACCTGTCTCATCTTCCAGTACCCCACTGAATACTTTCTTGTTCTCTCCTTACATGCATTGATGACATCGTCCATGAGGAGTATGAAAAGATAAAGTAACAGGATATCACCTTGTCTTACACTAGTGGTGGCCCTGAACTCTTCTGACTTATGGTTTGCTGTTCTCACATAATTTCTGCAAGACTTGTAGAAGCTCTGTATAGCATGAATCAGAGGTGCTGGAATGTTCTTCCTTGCCAAACAATCCCAAAGTTTGCTCCAGGGGACCCTGTCAAACGCCTTTTCCAGATCTATGAAACATAGCTGGATCTCGCTCTTATAATCAAGGGCCTTTTCACTTAGTTGTCTGAGTGTGAAGATTAGGTCTTGAGTACTTCGGTTTGCTCGGAATCCACACTGGACCTCAAACAATTGTGGATCAGCTAGGCGTCTGAGTCTCTGCTCTAGGATTCTAGAGTAGATTTTACCAGGGACACTGAGAAGGGATATGCCTCTATGGTTTCCACATTGTCGATTGTCACCCTTTTTGAAAATCGGTGTTATGATGGCAATCTCCCAATCCTTTGGTATGGTCTTGTTGCACCACGCTGCCTGTAGGACTCTTAAGAGTAATAGGTCGCCTGATGCTCCCATGTACTTAACCATTTCTGGTGTTATACCATCATGCCCTGCTGCTTTGCCCATCTTGATTTTCTCCAGTGCTGCCTTCAGTTCTTCCATCTTTATGTCATCTTCACCACCATTGGTTTTCTCTTCTGTGCTAGTGGTTATCATTTCTGATGCTTGACCTTGCTCACCATCAAGGAGTTCTGAGAAATATTCTTTCCATCTTTCCATTACTTCCTTCGGGGCAGTAAACAATTTGCCTTGCTTGTCCTTTATAAATTTAAGAGGGCATTGTTTTTCCTTCCTCGTATTCTTTAGGGTCTTGTAGAATAATTTCTGGTTTTCTTGAACATCTTTTTCTACCTTTTCTCCAAATTCTTCACAGGACTTCTGACATGCCATTTTATTTTCTCTTTAACTTCCTCTGTCCACCAAACTGTCCTTTTTCTCTTGTTCCCAAGTCGGACTTCACCACATGCTTCAGCAGCAGCTGATATGCAGTACCTAACCAAGTAAATATATACTTGCACCACACTAACCATTGCACATATACACTAGGAAACATATGGAGAACAAGAGAAATCAAGTCCAACACGAAAATAAGAATCTTCAACTCAAATGTGAAGTCAGTCCTATTGTATAGCTCTTAGACATGGAGAACAACAAAAACAACAACCAAAAAGCTACCAACTTTTATAAACGGGTGCTTGCGTAGAATAGAAGGACTGAAATGGTATGACAAAGTCACAAATGTGGAATTGATGACAAGAACTAGACAAGTGCCAGTGGAACAAGAGTTGAGAAGAAGTTGCTGGCGATGGATAGGACACATATTGAGGAAACCTGTTGATAGCATTACAAGGCATTTCTTGTTTTGGAATCCACAGGGAAAGAGAGGCAGAGGTAGACCAAAAAACACATGGAGAAGAATACTGGAAACAGGTGAAAATGATGAGGAAAACATGGAAAGAACTTGAGCGGATGGCACAGGACAGGAAGACTTGGCATGTGTTTGTTGAAGGCCTATGCTCCTTGGGGAGCTAAAGGGTATTGATTGACTGATTAGGCTAAACCAAGAGCGGGAAACCTAATTTGCTTCTGTTCACTCAGGTGTGACAAATGAGAATTGAAATTTGTCACCACAAACAATTATAGAGAATTGAATACACTATAGAAAAGCAACACAGATGTTGAAAAGAGCTAGAGTTTTCATCAAACAATCTTGACAGTAACACACAACACAGATGATAAAAAAGTGTTTTTCCAGTTTTATTAAGCTAAAGCCAGTGCATGAAATTTTATAGTTTTTCTGCTTGAATAGCTGCAGAAATTATGGCTGGGGTTATGTAATTACTACACAGTAT
The DNA here is from genome assembly GCA_024509875.1 of Oreohelix idahoensis. Classification (NCBI taxonomy): domain Eukaryota; kingdom Metazoa; phylum Mollusca; class Gastropoda; order Stylommatophora; family Oreohelicidae; genus Oreohelix; species Oreohelix idahoensis. The sequence continues at coordinate 406,011 of JAMPIV010000776.1, forward strand.
AGATGTGCATCGAAATTAATGTCAGTAGTTCAGTGTTAGTATTTTGACTTGATTAGTCTTTGAATGAGGGTCACTTCAAAAGTTTTGCTTTATTTTTATTATTTCACTCTTTTGCATTTTTCACAGCTTGTAGGTATGTTCTTCCTACTTTTAGTTCACTCATTTCCTGCTAGTTGCATTGTTATGCAGTACACTCACAGTAAACCATTTGAAGCAACAATCTGTTATTAAATTCTTGGTGTATGAGCACAAGATATCGGGAAACATCCATAGGCATCTGCAGAAAGAGTAAGGGAATAATGATGTTGATTGCAGCACAGTTGGTCGTTGGGCTAACCATTTATCTGAGAAAAGTGGGCATGCTGATATTCATGACTAACCACATAGTGGCAGGCCGCAGTGAGCACCAATAAGCATTAATGTTCAAAATGCGAACAGCATGATTTTGGCGGACAGACATGTAACAGTAAAACAGTTGTCACTCTGACTGCAGTTCGCGGAAGCAGTTGTGCGCATAATATTGCAGAAGTTGCACTACATAAAGGTGAATGTAAAGTAGGTCCCACAGCAACTTTCAGATAGAATGAACATTGAAAGATGATTTGCTCTGAAATTTGGAGTGGTTTGAGAATAATGATGGAGCTTTCTCATTTACTTAATGACTGAATATTAAACAAGGCTGCTCCACTTCAAAGTGCAGCACCTGACACTGGCCATTCTCATGTTTATAGGTGAACCATGATGGTTTCAGATAAGAAAAGCTGGAGTGCAACAGGGATGCCTCTTGTCTCCATTTCTTTTCTTACTAGCTATAGATTGGGTAATGAAAACAGTGGCTTCACCCAATTGAAACCCAGTGGACTCGAACTGAACAGCTTGATAATCTAGATTTTACAATGACTTGGCTCTTCAGTCCCATAACTGTAATCAGGTGCAAGACAGAATGAAAATGCCTGATGAGAGGACACAGCAAGGGGGTTGAAAATATACAGGAAAAGGGACGAAAATAATGAGAAACATTCTGGAAATGATAACAAGTTTGAACATGAAAAAACATTGCTACAAGATCTAGAATTGTACACACATATTTCCAGCAGTATAGGCAAAATTGGATGGACAAACAATGATATCAAAATGAGAATACAAAAAAGCAAGACTAGCTTTCATTGCATTGGGAAACATGGAGATCAAGGGAAATGAAGTCCAACACAAAAATAAGAATCTTCAACTCTAATGTCAAAACAGTCCTACTCCTATTGTATGGCTCTGAAACATGGAGATAACAACCAAAAAGCTATAGACTTTCAAAAATGGGTGCTTGTGTTCAATGAAGGATTGAAATGGTATGTCTGACTTCTTATGTGTCCTAGACAGTAACATTTAGAGGGTCAGCAGTAGCCAAGATCTGTGGAGAGATTTTACAGAGGATGATCTGTGACATATCTTAAACATGAGATGATCCATCTGATCCTTAAATATGCACCTGCTCATGATTTCTGTTTATTTTTTATGCTTGTGACTAAATAACCACCTTCCATTTCATGGAGAATATGACAAGTACTGTCGGCCAGGTCATAAAGATGGCTGCATCCAAAAAAGATTGTGTCGTATTTAATTGAATTGTGTGAACATGATACTGAAAATATTTGGGTATAAGCATGTCAAAGCTGCAAACAAAAACAGTATGTTATGTGAACATCATCATTCCTTTATTTTTATTCCCTACACAACATGGGAATACAACAATAACGTACTGCCACGCCTACCTTAATTCCTGATGTGGTGCCATCAGACTGTGGTGGTTTTGATGTTATTAAGTGTGGTTGCTATGTTACCTAGTGTACTGAATGAGGTCAGCTGTGAAGGTCCCTGAAGATAAAAGTTTATGTGAGTTTTACAGGATACCTTTCTGCTACCACCTATGACCTCAAACAGACTTATTCTGCTATTATGTATGTTAGCTACGTTCAATGTCTAGGGTACTGAAATGTGGTGTGCAGATAATTAAGTACACAGACACACACATATAAACACTAGGTCTAATACTAAACTCTATGATCAAGTAAATTAACACTGTGTTGAAATTTAAAATTTACAATTTTTTTAACTTTATTTAGTCCTGAGCCAAGTTTTCTTATGGTCAGGACGTGTGAAACAAGATGAATTTATATCAATCAAAGAGCATATAATTGAATGATTACATGAAAAAATGTGTACATATATATATAAGTGAAATTTGTTAATATGGATACTAACTACAGAGTCTTTTGGAAAACTAGTACTGGATGACGGGTCGTGGTGGTATCATCATGCCTAGTTCTTGTTATAGCACCAGTTCCCCATGACTGCATTGCATTTGAAATATGTTCATTAGTCTCTTTTTCCATCTAATAAGGTGGGTGATATGTTCCCACTGATCTCCTGAAATAAAGATCTGTCTTCTACATTCTTGGATATGGTTTCCCATATTATTTATTCGCCTCTAGGCCCTGGACTGTCGCTGGGGACCTAGAATAAGTACTCACTTGTCGTAATCATTTTTCATGACATGGCAGTATCAATCACTCAGAATTGTTAAATAAAAAGGTTAATAAGTTTTCCCTTACCACAATTCAAATGAAAACACACAGATACGTTGTACTAGCACAAACTCAGCTGAGCTGCTGGCTATACTATGGCGTCCCACTTGAAATATTATCTATCTATACTGGGCGTCACAGTTCTAAGCATCAACGATCTGTTGCTGTGGACAGTCTTCAACAAATGGCACTTGCCGGCTATTACTCGTTCGTCCAATCAGAGTACTTCCCCTCTACAGTTTAAATATTTAAACTTAAATGTCCAATTTTAGTCCAGTTTCGGTCTAGTGTGAAATGTACTTCTGTCGGTCCGTCCGTCCGAACTTGGGTTTTCCCAAAATTACACTTGGTTTTGGACCAAACTACAAAAAAAAAACTACACAAATTTTGTCTCACTTACGTATAAGATTTCTATGCTAAGTTATTTTTAGCTTCTACCCTCCTTGTTTGCCCCTTGTCCACATGTAATTTGTTTTTCTACGTTAGTCTCAAGGACGTGTCAAAAGTAACTTTTGTGAGAAGTATGCACAAATAACTGTCTGCTCGTCTGTATTGAACAATACAGTCTTTCTTCAATATCTTCCGTGTTATCTGTCCGTCTTTGTAATTAAAAGTATATTATTTCTCAGGGAAAGATGGACTATCAAACTAGCTAATTTTTATTCTTCTAAACTTATTATTAAGGAAATACATAATTTTTTCCATGCTAGTCTTGAAATTTGTTTTTACTACTCGTTCACGGCGTTTGCCGCTATATTCAAATTAAAACGACTATTTACCGTAGAACGTCCAAGATACGTCTGTTTCTGACAAGAGCTAAGGTCGTTTTTCGTCCAATTTCTTACATTGTGTCAACTAGTGGCGTAATTTTTTTCTTTAAAACTACAAATTGCGTCTTCTAGGCTTTAGATTCAAACACGTGTGCAGACCGCATCATTTTTTCCTTTTATCTCCGTTTCTACCCCGTCTAAACGAATAGGCCGTTAGTCTTCATGTTATAAACTAGTTGGTTTTCAATGACACTAGAAAACGCTGGCGTGGGCGAAGAAGTAGCAGCGTAACTTATCCTAATTTTATCCCTACATTTCATTTTAACTGTTATCTTTATAAATGGAGGAATTTTAGTGTTGCATCACTGTATTTTCACCACACAGACTACAATCTTTTCTATAAACTGAAAGGTAGCTGTTGACTCCATTTTATCGTTGAGTTCAGTGAAGAGGTAAATTGAAACGCAAATGGTTAAAACGGAATGAATGTCAACAATGTTCTTCAAACGAAAATTCCAACAAGTATCGTTGAATTGGGTGAACTGGGCAAGTATTGGCAGCACACAAGTCGGTGATTACTGTACATATATTTTATTGACGTGACACCAACGAAGTGGAACAGGACAATCATAGTTACAGATGCGAAGATCATACGTCAAAATGTTAATATCACTGTTAATAGTTGTTGTAGATTCTCTAACAGTTAAGTTCTCTTATATTCCAGTGACTAAGGATCACTTCCATTACCATATAACAGACATGGTATTAACGTCCGTTGACCTTCTCCCAAGGACGTTTATTAAGGCAAACGGATTCATTCTCACGGAGCAATAATTTATATCATACTTGTAAGCATCCCAGACTTTCTTCATAAAATTCTTAGATAGCATATCCAATCCAAACAAAGGCAGATATAACAATACAACCAGGTTAGTGTTTCATCTTGGCTAACCTCTCGGTATCCATGCCACGACTTTGGCATAGGTAAAACGGCATATTAAACATGTGAAGCATATATATATTCATTAACTTGATTCCACATATGGATTCTCCCTCTACGAAAAGATTCCAAAGGCTATCGACTCCGTGTGTCCAATTCTAGGAATGTCATCTCCGATGAATTCCCGCTAGACCATTAATAGGAGCGGCCTGATACTTTAATTTACATAATTAAACTTGCCATAAGAAATGGGGCGACACTTACTTCATACTTCCACTATTGGCTTCGCCATGAAGACCAATAGATACGAATACAACTGATGGCTTCTTCAAATTTGCCAAAATCAAAGGATAACACAGCGGACATAAATATGGTCCGAGCTGCCCCTTACATGACGTCAGAAACTACTCAACTAGGTTACACGTGCGACCAAAGCAACTCACACAGCATTGTGCACGTCAGTGCGTGAATCAATCGAACGCACAAATAATATAACTATATAAAACTGGTGCGTACATTTGGCAGGACCGAAGACTACCCCCGTAGGTAATAAATGTACGTAACAGCTCCCTTATTACCTCCCCTTAAAAAAATTAATTCTTAATTTTTTTTCGAACTAATTACTCGAGAGAGGTGAGTCAAAACTACAACAAGATTTATGACATGCATAAAATTATATCATATTAAGAAAAGAATATTAAATGAAAACAATATAACTAAATGATAGTATGCATTAAAGCACACATCCACCATCGACCTACTTTGGAACGATGTGGTAATATTCGAAGTAAAAAGAAGTTGAAAATGAAAATGAAATAAACCATAAAAAAAAAAAGATGATAATAAAATTCAACCAAAATTTTTTTTTTAAAAGAAATTTGAAACATATGATTTCAAAAATGAAAATGAACAGCAACACTGATGATGATCAATGATAAAAGAATCAATAAAACAGAAAATTTTAAAATACAACATGCAAAATGAAACAAAGCATAATTAAACACTTTAAGAAGCAACGCACTTACTATTTCCTAACACTAGTAAGTTTGACTAGTTATCTAAAAGTGAGATATCATGTAGTGGGATACGTGAATACACGTATTGCGAAACACTAATAAAGTTAGTAGATGTGTGATTTATAATCAATCAAATTGATTAAATTGAATTATACTAATTAATAGTACTTAATTTATGAACAAATAACTAATTACTAATTTATTCTAAGTGATTTCAATTTCACTCATTGTTAATATTCATTTAGAACTAGTTAAATCGACAAGAATATGTTCTCAATGTACCATGTCTGAAATACGTTTACGAACACGATATGTAGTGTAATCTGTTCCATAACAATAGTGAATGTCTATTTGTCACTCTTACCAATGTTTCCATACTAAAAAAAAATGTTACTTTAATATCACTGTTCCCGTTCTAACAAAACGTTACTTCACAAGAAATAATGTTATAATCCATACGTAAGTATATTCTGAAAGTTATATATATACGAATACTGCAGAACTACACATAGTCTCCACAGATGTATAATCAGTGACCATGTACAAAGTTATTCATGTTTCTGTGAGGACGTTTCACCATCTGGAAGTGGTTTAATTTCGACATGTTCACTAGGGCATCTTGAAAGACAGTCTGCAAACACATTCTGTACTCCAGGAATAGCTCGTATCTCAAAATGGAACGGTTGAAGCGCAATAGCGTAACGCGCTGACTTTGATGACTTCACGTTCCCTGTGTTCAGTGCTGTAAGAGCTTTCTGGTCGGATTCCACCACAAAGTGTGATCCGAGGAGATAACGATCCCGTTCTTTGATTGACCAGACAAGAGCGAGGAGCTCTTTATCTAGAACGGAATACTTCATCTCGCTCGTCGTAAGCTTTCTGGATACGTACATAACCGGAAATAAGGTGCCTCCGTATTCCTGCATCAAAACTGCCGCGATAGCGTAGGAAGAAGCATCACTGCGAAGAACAAAGGTGAGATCTTTGTTAGGCAACCTTAAAAAAGGCTTATTTGAAAAAAATTGTTTTATATAATCTAAAGCCGTTTGATGATCCTGCGACCACTTTATTACATTAGATGTGCCTTTCTTCAGTAACGAAGAAAGAGGTGCAGTTATAGTAGACAAATGAGGGATGAATTTAGAATAGAACTGTATTAGTCCTAAGAGCGACCTCACTTGTTTTTTTGTCTTAGGTGCTGAGATGTTTAAAATTTTAGAGACGTTACTGTCTTCTGTATACATTAAACCGCGACCTATACGGTGACCAAGAAATGAGATGTCATGAAAACCGACAAAAGCCTTTGAAGGTTTCGCTGTTAAGTTATAATCCCGTAAGGTAGAAAGTAAAGATTTTAAACCCTGAATATGTTCATCCCAAGAGTCACTGAAAAGACAGATGTCATCTATATAAGTAATGACATCGGGACGATGAGACAATATATGCGGCGCATCATGCGTACAAAGGTAGCTGGCGCATTCATTAGACCGAATGGCATAAAATTCCATTGAAAAAGACCCCGTGGCGTCGAGAAAGCGGTGAATGGCTTTGCTTTAGGGGTTAATGGCACTTGCCAATAACCCTTTGAAAGGTCAAATTTCGAAAAGAATGTGGCATGAGATAATTTCTCTAATAAGTCGTCTAAAAGAGGTAATGGTTCCGCATCGAATTTTGTAACTTTGTTTAATTTCCTGTAATCTACGCAAAGACGTATATTGTTGTCCTTCTTCCTAATGATTACCATAGAAGAAGAATATGGTGATGAAGATGGTTCAATTATATTTAATTGAAGCATCTCATCCAATTCCTTATCAACCTTATCACGAAAGTGTAAAGGAATAGGATATGGGCGAACTCGAATCGGTGTATCGTCAGTCAGAATAATGTCATGTTGGATGACTGACGTATGACCTGGGATGTCAGTGAGGACATCCTCATACGTGTGTAGAATATTAGAGACTTGCTGACGTTGATCATCAGTAAGAGTAGATGAGATAGTACATCATTCCATTTCTCAGTGGAATGGAGTGGTACAACTGGTATTGGTAGTTGTACATCATCGAAAGAAGATTCCTCTTCTTGGATGACTGACAAACTAGAATAGTGTTGAATAGGAGGTGTAGGATCGTCAGTTGCTTGGAACACTGATTGTAGATAATCAGGACGTGAGTAATATTCCTTCAACATATTAATGTGGAAGGTTTTATGTTTACCATTAACATCAACGATGTAGTCGACATCGGATATTCTTGAGATGATCCTGAAAGGACCTCTCCAGGTAATTAAAAGACGATTATTATGCGCAGGTAGTAAGACAAAAGCTTCGTCACCAGGAATAAGCTGGCGAAGACGTCTATATTTGTTTGCAAATAGACGAGCTTTTTCTTTGGCTTGTTCGGATGATGCAGTAGCTAATCTACAAGCATCTATGATTCTCTTTCTCAGAGAGATCACATACTCATAAGAGGATTGAGTTTCCTCTTCAATATTCTCGTCAACCAATAAGTCGTGGATTAACGACATCGGACCGCGTGGTTGCATGCCGAAAACAAGTTGAAATGGAGAAAACCCCGTTGCTTGATTTTGTACTTCGCGATACGCAAAGAGACAAGCGGGTAGGACCCGATCCCAGTCTGTGGGTGGTCTTGGGTCATCTTACCCAACAACTGCTTGAGTGTCCTATTTAGACGCTCAATTAACCCATTTGACATCGGATGATAAATAGAACTTAGAGATCTGTCTATACCTAATGTCTTCATAACTTGAGACATGGATTCAGAAATGAACTGAACCCCATGATCCGACAAGATTTTCCGTGGAAAACCAATGCGTGAGAAGATTAACATCAATGCCTCTGCTACACTGGCAGATGAAGTGTTCTTGAGAGGGATGGCTTCAGGCCAGCGAGTGCACATATCAATGCACGTAAGGATATGCGTATGCCCTCTAGCAGATGGAAGCATTGGACCAATAATGTCTATAGCCATTTTATCAAATGGTCTAATCGGGATGTCCGCAGCTTGAATAGGAGCCGCATGAAATGGACCCCGTACCTTAACTTCTTGACATATCAAACAGGACCGACAATAGAGAGTGATGTCCTTATGGACGCCTGGCCAGTAGAATGCCGAAAGCACTCTGGATTTGGTACGCGAAAAACCCATATGGCCCGCACATTGCGAGTCATGCGCATGTCGTAATATACGAGATCTCATACAGGATGGGACTATAATCTGAGAACATAAGGATGAATCCTTTTCTCGTATTACTCTAACCAAAATCCCATTTTTAAGTATAAAATCATGTCTAGATTTTGCAAGTTTGTTGCTGGTATTATTTTTGTTCACATACTGAAAAAATTTTTTTTTAATGAATCATCATTCTTTTGCAATGTTGCAAACAACTCCCGTGAAATAGGAGCATCATCATCACAAGTGGTATGAACTGTAGGTTCCATAGGTGTATCATGCGACATATTAGTAGCTTGCGCTCTAGTCACTACTGCATTTGCAGTTTGAATATGTCGCTCTTCCCATTCAGCAATTTGCTGTGGTGTACACTCTTTAATACCATGTATGCGACCAAGTATTAAATCACAAATTGGATTCGGAAGGAGACAAGCTTGAATCTTTCCTGAAAAAAATGGTGTATTAAGATCAATAATAGCAGTGGCAAATGTTTCAATTGTGCCACCAAACGTTACACACTTGACAACCCGGCCCGTGGCACAACTTGGGTTGATCAGCGAAGTCCGGACGCCGACTGTGCTGCAACCTGAGTCAAATAGGAGAGAGCATGAAATATTGTTGACAAATCCCTTGTTAAACTTAAGAGAGCCCTGTCCCTGGTGTACTGACGCAGCAGTGGCCGTACAGACTGCAGGTAGACTAGGTAAGGTATGTCCGCAACGCAGCGTCGTGATCGCCCTGGGCTGGAAAAGAGTAGAGCATTCTGAACAATCTTTGACTTGGGTACAATCAAGAGAACAACACATAGCATTATGAGTTTCAGCTCCTTTACCCTGTTCAATGTTAGCCTGTGTATCACTAAAAGCGACATTAGAATGTCTATTCGTATTACTCAACGATCTATCTCGTCGACGCGATCGATTTTGATTTTTGTCATTAAAATTGCCATAATTGTAGTTTCTGCTAGAGTTAAAATTTGGATGAGTCCGATAATTTGTATAATTATCGTTATGATGTTGGTAAAATGGTTTATTTCCAAAAAATTGTTTGTTTTGCGGACCCTGAGATCTTGATCTCCAGTTTTGTTTATTATAATGTCCTTGATTATTTTTAAAATTATTGTTACCAAAATCTCGCGATCTGTGAGCCTGGTTCCAAGAAACATTAAATGGAGCAGATTGTTGAAATTGCTTCCCTTTGTAAAAATTACCATTGTTAAAATTGTCATTATTTCCCTTATTGACATATCTGTCAGCACTAAAAGAACGATTGCGTGAAAAATTGTTTTGTTGTGCTGCAAAAGCAACAGGCAATTCATTCTTAATCTGTGCATTACTTAGATCCATGTTTGGGTGAGCAGTGCAAAAATTTTTAGCATGCTGTTCTAAGTCTTTCATAGATAAAGGTTTCCGTTCGTGTAAAAATGCGAGAAATGTAGGATTTACAGACGAAAGTACCTTATCGCGCATCAGTAAATCGAAGAGACCTTCATACGACTTTTCAATTTTGGATAATTCGATCCATCTTTCTAATGTTAGTCGTATTTGTGACAGAAAATCACTAAAATTTTTGCTAGATTGAGGTAGTAATGTATGAAATCTTGATCGATATTGGTCTTCTGTCATTTGGAATTTTTGCAGAAGTGCCGCTCTAAGAGCATTATAGTCATTTTTCTCACCAATGCTGGTGGTATGATAAACTGCTAATGCGTCCCCTGTAAGTAATCTGGATAAATATGTACAGTATAGAGCTTTATCCACGTTATAAGACACACAAGTGGCCTCAAACCTATCTAGGATCTTGATCACTGTATCGGACGGGGGATTAAATTTTGGTAATTTAAGGTGAATTTCCTTAAAATTATCATGTCTGGATGAAGTTTGGCTTTCAAAAGTTCTCTGAGAATTAGCTTCCTGAGTTAACCTAAGTCTCTCATATTCTGACTCTGCTAATTTCAGTTCATGCTGTCGTTTTCTTTCATTCTCTTCCATCTCAAGCTGAAGTCGTTTTGTGTTTTGTTCAGCTATTAATCTTCTTTCTTGCATTTCTTTTTGTTTAACTTCCATTTCTTTTTCAGCTATTAATCTTTTTTTCTTCCATTTCTTTTTTAAGTCTTCAGCCTCCCTTTGCTTCTGTTCTGCCTCTCGCTGAAATCGTTTCTCTTCTAATTCAGCGGCTAATCTCATTTTTTTTCTCCTCTTCCTCAGCTATAAATTTCCTCTTCTTTTCATCCTCCTCAGCAGTTAATCTCATTTTTTTCTCCTCTTCCTCAGCTATAAATTTCCTCTTCTTTTCATCCTCCTCAGCAGTTAATCTCATTTTTTCTCCTCTTCCTCAGCTATAAATTTCCTCTTCTTTTCATTCTCCTCAGCCTCAATCCTTTTTTGATCTGCCTCAAATTTCAAATTTTCCAAACGTAAAGTTTCTAACCTTCTCTGATCAGCTTCTATTTCTTGAGCTTTCTTATATTCTGCAAGTGCAAATGCTTTTGCTTCCTCAGGAGCCATCTGAAGAGCTTTTGCTTGCTTAATGAAATAGTCTAAGGTAGCCATTATTCAATTTTATTATGTAATAATACTACTTAAAATTGTTACTACAACTAGTGGTTTTCGTTCCTGTTCTAGAACGGTAAAATCAATTTATATAATAGGCAATAATATTAATAATTAATAATGTAATTTATAACATGAAATGGTGTGAAAGCAATAACGTGACAGACAATAGCACAATACTGACACGACACGATAATCAAGACAAATGACTACAGTCGTAGAAATCAAATAAAATAAAATGTGGAACTAAAATAGAATGTCGTAAAAAATTACGATGACATCTACGATCAAATAATGCACAAGACAATTGACAACACAGTGTAAAAACATATGCTTTGTAAAAAACTGAACGACAGTCAGGTAAGATGGACAATAATCACATACAAAATACATCATGAAAATAAGGTACAAGTAAAAATAACTACCAAAAACAACAATTAAAACTTGACGAAACAGCTAAAACAGTCAGGTGTCACAGACTACCAGACACAGTGGACCAAAGATCCTTCTATGCTCACGCATAGGAACATTCCACTGCGGGAAGTCTGCAAAATAATGTCCTACAGAACGTCTGACGAAGAGCCCGAATTGGCTTCGAGATGGATCTCGTTCGTCAGATCAACCTCCCTACCTCCCACGAAGAATACACAACATATAACACTTAACACGAAAAATATGAATGTGGACATATCACGGAAGGCACAACTAAGCGTAATAAAGTGTACAACGGAAACACGTTATACTCATCTCGCGTGCAGGTAAAAAATCAATGTGCCTCGTCTCCGTGGATGTACGTCTACAGATAAAATACTTCGTTCTGCTTCTCTAGATTACAGCTCGCACGTAATAATGATGAAGAGATGATCTCCAAGTAATCAGTCACTGTGAAACTTGACGTGGAGGTTGATTGAAGACCTTGACCTTGGTAAACGTAAGTTGAATCTGATTCATATCACGCTAGGATCCAAATTGAGATGATGTCGCCTTGAAAGTAAAAATTCTTCTTTTCAAACGATAATTTGGATGGGTACGTTCCTTGGAAGTTAGATATTTCCAGACCACACTGGCATACCAATTATTGTTGACTCCATTTTATCGTTGAGTTCAGTGAAGAGGTAAATTGAAACGCGAATGGTTAAAACGGAATGAATGTCAACAATGTTCTTCAAACGAAAATTCCAACAAGTATCGTTGAATTGGGTGAACTGGGCAAGTATTGGCAGCACACAAGTCGGTGATTACTGTACATATATTTTATTGACGTGACACCAACGAAGTGGAACAGGACAATCATAGTTACAGATGCGAAGATCATACGTCAAAATGTTAATATCACTGTTAATAGTTGTTGTAGATTCTCTAACAGTTAAGTTCTCTTATATTCCAGTGACTAAGGATCACTTCCATTACCATATAACAGACATGGTATTAACGTCCGTTGACCTTCTCCCAAGGACGTTTATTAAGGCAAACGGATTCATTCTCACGGAGCAATAATTTATATCATACTTGTAAGCATCCCAGACTTTCTTCATAAAATTCTTAGATAGCATATCCAATCCAAACAAAGGCAGATATAACAATACAACCAGGTTAGTGTTTCATCTTGGCTAACCTCTCGGTATCCATGCCACGACTTTGGCATAGGTAAAACGGCATATTAAACATGTGAAGCATATATATATTCATTAACTTGATTCCACATATGGATTCTCCCTCTACGAAAAGATTCCAAAGGCTATCGACTCCGTGTGTCCAATTCTAGGAATGTCATCTCCGATGAATTCCCGCTAGACCATTAATAGGAGCGGCCTGATACTTTAATTTACATAATTAAACTTGCCATAAGAAATGGGGCGACACTTACTTCATACTTCCACTATTGGCTTCGCCATGAAGACCAATAGATACGAATACAACTGATGGCTTCTTCAAATTTGCCAAAATCAAAGGATAACACAGCGGACATAAATATGGTCCGAGCTGCCCCTTACATGACGTCAGAAACTACTCAACTAGGTTACACGTGCGACCAAAGCAACTCACACAGCATTGTGCACGTCAGTGCGTGAATCAATCGAACGCACAAATAATATAACTATATAAAACTAGTTTTACAAGTCCATGCGTTCATTAAAAGGTGGCGAAAAGCAGTAGAGATGAGGGGATAAAGTAGGAAAATAGGATATATCCTTGTCGTGAGACATTCTAAATACACATATATAAAGTAAAATGTAAAGCCTAACATAAATTCAATAAAAGGGAAAGAAGAATGGTAAAGTACAGTGCTGTCACAATGGCGTACAAAAATCCCCCTTGTTTTCTACTTCGTCTGCAAATTGTAACGTTTCCACGTTGATAGTAAAGCCTATAGCAGCATACACGCGTTTCCACAAAACAATAAAACGTGTACTGCATTTCTAAGAAAACCTTGAGATACGCAAGCTGATTAATGACCTAAATTAATACTGGCATTGATTTCATTTTATACACTGCGTGATGAAAAGACAGATGAACTTAGGATAGAGAGAGGGAGGGCTGAAAGCCGGAACGCCGGCAACACTAACACGCGTCTCGCGATATACAATTAATGCCACCCCAAGCGCAAGGCATGAAGCACTAACTTTTTTCAAATCGACAGTGATAAAAAACACTACCCATACGAGAGTTAAGTTTAAAAACCTGTAAAATGCTTATTAGGAAACATGACATTATACTGGTTTACGTTTGAAAGCCTGACAGTACAGCAGACACCCTAAAGTTTGGAAGTGAGGAGGTGGTAACAGCACGACTATCCTAGAAGAAAATACATATTTTGAACGCAGCCCCTTAGCCCCATTAAATTTATATATTTGGGTTCCTTGGGACTTGCTGACAAAGAATATGTTAAGTGTTACGCAAATAGTCTAGGAATTAACAAATTATAGCCAAAAGAAAATAGTGAGGGTGTCAGACAACACCAAATAACAATCGCACAGTGGCATGTTTTTAAACCACCATTGTACGGGAAATAGGTCACCATGTTACATCCTATTTGATTGGCGGGAATGATATGTAAGGCTAAACACGATTAGTCGGACTACAAATACTAGTTTTAGTTGTTAGGGGAAACGTGAGAAGGGTAAAATTTTTTGAAAAGCTGTGTTAACATGGCCCGATTGGTTAGACCCGCTAATATAGTCAATTAGGAGCGTCTGTTCAGTGCCACATTTTAAAATAAACTTACTAAGAAACAGTGCGTTGAGAACCAGATCATATTTTTCTAAATAAAAGTCTGGGACAGAGGCAGATCGGAATTTGTGCCATTATTCATCGCCAGTCAACGTATTTGTTATTATTTCCATGAATTGTGGTAAGCTTGACATATTTGAGATCTTTTTAATGAAAATTGAATGTAAATTGATAATTTATGTCTGTATATGTGTGTGATTCAGTAGCAAACATGAGGCAAAGCCTAGATACTACTCCAACCTGAACAGGAGGTGTCGGAGAAAAGTAAAACTGCATGGAATTGCCAAACAGTACACTGACACCTATCTTATTGACTAGGAAGAACTAATGCTGGAATTGCAGAGGCGTAGTAACCATTAGGGAGGAGTATACTGGTGTAAATTGTTTCAGATGAAGCTAGCAGTTGGCCTACCGCTCTGAACTCAGTGTTTGTTATGTATTGTGTTCAGTGTGGAAATAGATTATAAATTAGTTCTGAAATAGGAGGTACAACCTTCTTGTTTCAGGGACTGTGGTCCTAAGTAATTGAAGCAGCACCTGGTCTGAGTTTTGCTGAATCCAGAGGCTGACAGCATACTCCTTGGTCCAGATAGCGACCAGTGAGGTGTCTCCAGAATACAGTGAAGCAATCGAGCAGAGGAGTCTTTTCCTGCAGCCATCACGAAAGATAAGCTTCTGTGGCCAGAGTAGCTCAACATTATGTGCCCCCCCCCCCCTCTAAAATTGACATTATATTAAACACAGAGGGACAATAAATTGTTTCAAATGACAGGAACTGTGAACTTTTCCCAATACTATTTCCACGATAATCAAACACTTGAAGTCATGATGAAAAACAACAACCAAGCTTGAACAAGCCAGTATTACTTCATATTACTACTTCACAACTTACACACATAGGATAAGAATAATAAAATATGTCAATACAAAGATTATATTTATAAACTGTGTACATACTACTTGTAATTACATTTGATTGTGATTCCTGGTTCACTGTGTAGTTGAATCAGGATATCCATTATTGACAGGAATTATTACATATATATTTGAAACTTTACACTTGACTCATTTAAGATAGTCTTATAGAGTGTTATATGTGTGTGAGTGTCACAGTGTTGTAAAGTGTTGTGGAATAAATTAAATTGTTTATCTGTCTGTTGTTGTTGTGACTTACACTTCATCAATTTCATAACCCTAGACATTCAACGTAGTCATCACAATATTCCAGAATAATTCTGACTGAGGTATAAATGTGGTAGCAAGTAAGGTCATCTGTAATACACTACACTTATTAGATACAGATACCTTCACAGCTGATCTCAGTCAGTACACTAAGTCCCCTATAAATATTTATAACATCCCACTTTACCACATATATTGGGGTCTCGCTCCCGGGATATTGAACTTTCTCCTATTATATATATTGGGAATAATAAAAATTTAAAAGGTATCCTTGGGTGGAATTAAATAAGGTTGAGCTCTCAGTGCCTGTGGTTGTCCTTGGATAATTAATTACAGATTGTATTGTTTAGTTAGACATTATATACATTTACCTGTTAGAAAATGGCCGACCTTGCAAAATTTCGATCTGCTGCTGTGCAGACTGCTAAAGAGTTAGGGATGGAGGGCAAGTTATGATTGCTTATGTCACTGCTGAATGTGACAAATATATTGAACGTGAGGAAAGAAGATTAGAAAAAGAGGCTGAAAGAAAGTTAGAGGCTGGAAAAGAAATTAAGAGGTTGCAGATTGAGGCTGACAAAGAGGCTAAAGCATTGGAGGCAGATAGGGAGATTAAAAGGCTCCAGTTGGAAGAGAAAAAGGCAGAAAGGGAAGCTGAGGAAAGAAGACAGGCTGCAGAGAGGGAAGCAGAAAAGGAGGAGAAGAGATTACAAAGGGAACATGAGTTACGACTAAGGGAGTTTGAGTTTCAAGGCCATGCTCCTGAAAATGGTGCCAGTCCCTTTACCTCCGATGCTAATGCTAGTCAGGGAGCCTCAACCTCAGCTATGAATTTTCATTTAGATCATTTTGTTGAGAAAGACGATGATATTGAGAGCTATCTAAATAGATATGAACTATTAGCTACCACGTATGGGTTAGAGAGAGAAAGGTGAAGCTTAAAGTTATCTCAAGGGCTTCGTGGGGCAGCTTATGAAGTTTTTGCCAAAATGAGCAGAGGTGATCAAGAAAATTATGACATGCTAAAGCAGGCTCTTTTGTTACGATATGAAAAGAACGCAGAATTTTATAGGAAAAAAATTTAGGAATGCTAAACTACTGTCAGGTGAAACCTATCACCAGTTCTCTGCACGGTTAGAGACATACTTGGAGAAATGGACTTCTCTGGGGAAAACCCAAGATCTTAAGGAAATGGTCCTTATAGAACAATTAAGAGAGTCCATGGCTCCAGACCTGAGAAAGTTTCTCATGGAACAAGGTGCAGAGAGACTGGGTGAGTTACTAAATGTTGCAGAAAGGTATCAAGCGGCTCAGGCAGAGGTATCAGGTAATAAAAAGAAACAGGTAGATAATTTTAAGGCACCACAGAACTTTAATAAATTTGATCCTAGAGATCAAAACAAAGGTAAGCACCAGTTTGATAGGCCACGAAATGACTATAAAAATAAAACCCCACAATTCAATGAAAGGAAATATGATAACAGGAAACCCTTCAGACAGGAAGGAAAATATTGTCAAATATGCAGGATGCATAATCATAATACTAGTGAATGTGGTAGGAAAGTTCCTCCATATCACGCGGCATGCATGATAACAGTGGACAAGGGGAAGAAGAAACTGACAGAGAATCATATAAATCTTCAACATCCCCCCATCTGTGAAGAAGTGACATGTAATGGGGCCAAGGTTAGGTGCCTTTACGATTCAGGTTTAGAATACGACTCAGTTGTGAGTGCAACCCTAGTGCACCCTGAACAGTATACCACAGAGAAAGTGGAGATACAAGGGGCCGTAAAGGGAATATCCACCATGACACTTCCCGTAGCCGAGATCAATGTAGAGACAAGGTATGTGGAAGGAGTGATTAGAGCAGCCATGTGTGACGACCCTAATTACCCGCTGGTGTTAGGAAGCAAATATGTTTTTCTAGGAAGCCCTGTAAAACCTGTGGTAATGGCCACGCTTCAGGTCAGGTCGACCCCTAGTAGAAAGGAGGAGGAACCACCATTAACCTTTTCTGATAAACAGATGAGAAAGGCCCAGGCAAAGGACAAATCATTAAAACCTTGCTTTGGCAAATTGCTAAACAGCCATGCACACCCTAAGAAAGGACAATTTTACTTGAGGAATGGACTGCTCCACAGGAAGGCGGGAGCAGGACCCAAAGGATATGGACAGTTGGTACTCCCAACTCCCTACAGAGAAGAAGTGATGGCACAATCACATGTTGTACCAGACGGTGGACACCAGAGAAATGGGACTACCCATCAAAGGACATCAGAAAAATTCTACTGGCCCCAAGTAGCTGCTGATATTGCACAATTTGTGGGGGCCTGTGAAAAATGTAGCAAGGTACAGTCCCCAAGTTGGGAAAATCATAATTAGATGCCAGCCAAGCATTCTGAAACATATGGGCCTAACAATAACCAGGAAAATAACAATAATAAGGTTGACATAGAGGATAGGTATCCACCTTCCCCCCAACAGTGTTCACCAAAAATATTTAGATTCGCAACTCTGAGAAGGGCATCCAGAGAAAATAGAAACTCAGACCAGTCAACCCAGGAACAGTTTGAAGCCGCTGTTAGGGAGCTGGCTGACATTGACATTGAAGATGATCCGCCTAAGTTAAAACCGAAACAAATTGTTAACATAAGAACAGTGGGCAGTGGACGAGTGAGCAATTCGGAAAATGCTCACGGCGCTTCACACTATGGCTATTAACTTAGCATTATAAGGGCACCGGTGACATTGGTAGTCACCCGACCCTACACCGTCCAAGGGAAAGTATTGTTCGGACCCTGGATGGAGATAACCCACACATCTTATAGCAATGCTAAGGGCGAATTGATTTCTGATGCAGAAACTCATTTCCCCACATATTATCTTAATTCACCAGATTGTCGGTAGGCGGAACTATAGTTGGTGAATATGGCCTCCATTTGAGTGGCACATTATAGAACATTATAAATATATTATTAGAAGGGTGTTTCCACATTCAATCACGCCTGAGATCAGACCAATTGTTGGCTGTGAACATTTCGGAGGAGCAGAGTGTCTCCATTGTTGCCTTTTTGAATTGAGGATCGTCCGAGTGTTTATTAAGGCTGATCAGGACATTATTGGATCCACTCCACAACTCAGATATCACCATATAGATTAACTCCTCATAACGTACAATTTGAGGAACATCTAATATTCTCGGGACATGTCGTTGAACAGACTCAGAGAAAAGAAATGGTGAATATTGATTGCTAAGCAGTAGTAAGACAAGCAGTAACACTTGCAGCTGTACAGTAATATAACTGAAATGGATTATTGGATTGCAGAGGTCTGAAGCAACCTTCGTCAGTAGTGCTTACTTTGAATTGACCCACCTGCATTAATCCATGATCAAAATAAAATCAGAGAAACGTTGATGCAGATTTTCTACGCCGCCATCCGTGCGATGAAAATCAAAGAAATCACCAGGCATAGACATAAATTTCTCTATGTGTATATAGAATTATAGACTGACATATAACGTCTGTTTTAAGAGGGGAGAATTTGTCGTGAGACATTCTAAATACACATATATAAATTAAAATGTAAAGCCTAACATAAATTCAATAAAAGGGAAAGAAGAATGGTAAAGTACAGTGCTGTCACAATGGCGTACAAAAATCCCCATTGTTTTCTACTTCGTCTGCAAATTGTAACGTTTCCACGTTGATAGTAAAGCCTATAGCAGCATACACGCGTTTCCACAAAACAATAAAACGTGTACTGCATTTCTAAGAAAACCTTGAGATACGCAAGCTGATTAATGACCTAAATTAATACTGGCATTGATTTCATTTTATACACTGCGTGATGAAAAGACAGATGAACTTAGGATAGAGAGAGGGGGGGCTGAAAGCCGGAACGCCGACAACACTAACACGCGTCTCGCGATATACAATTAATGCCACCCCAAGCGCAAGGCATGAAGCACTAACTTTTTTCAAATCGACAGTGATAAAAAACACTACCCATACGAGAGTTAGGTTTAAAAACCTGTAAAATGCTTATTAGGAAACATGACATTATACTGGTTTACGTTTGAAAGCCTGACAGTACAGCAGACACCCTAAAGTTTGGAAGTGAGGAGGTGGTAACAGCATGACTATCCTAGAAGAAAATACATATTTTGAACGCAGCCCCTTAGCCCCATTAAATTTATATATTTGGGTTCCTTGGGACTTGCTGACAAAGAATATGTTAAGTGTTACGCAAATAGTCTAGGAATTAACAAATTATAGCCAAAAGAAAATAGTGAGGGTGTCAGACAACACCAAATAATAATCGCACAGTGGCATGTTTTGAAACCACCATTGTACGGGAAATAGGTCACCATGTTACATCCTATTTGATTGGTGGGAATGATATGTAAGGCTAAACACGATTAGTCGGACTACAAATACTAATTTTAGTTGTTAGGGGAAACGTGAGAAAGGTAAAATTTTTTGAAAAGCTGTGTAAACATGGCCCGATTGGTTAGACCCGCTAATATAGTCAATTAGGAGCGTCTGTTCAGTGCCACATTTTAAAATAAACTTACTAAGAAACAGTGCGTTGAGAACCAGATCATATTTTTCTAAATAAAAGTCTGGGACAGAGGCAGATCAGAATTTGTGCCATTATTCATCGCCAGTCAACGTATTTGTTATTATTTCCATGAATTATGGTAAGCTTGACATATCTGAGATCTTTTTAATGAAAATTGAATGTAAATTGATAATTTATGTCTGTATATGTGTGTGGTTCAGTAGCAAACATGAGGCAAAGCCTAGATACTACTCCAACCTGAACAGGAGGTGTCGGAGAAAAGTAAAACTGCATGGAATTGCCAAACAGTACACTGACACCTATCTTATTGACTAGGAAGAACTAATGCTGGAATTGCAGAGGCGTAGTAACCATTAGGGAGGAGTATACTGGTGTAAATTGTTTCAGATGAAGCTAGCAGTTGGCCTACCGCTCTGAACTCAGTGTTTGTTATGTATTGTGTTCAGTGTGGAAATAGATTATAAATTAGTTCTGAAATAGGAGGTACAACCTTCTTGTTTCAGGGACTGTGGTCCTAAGTAATTGAACCAGCACCTGGTCTGAGTTTTGCTGAATCCAGAGGCTGACAGCATACTCCTTGGTTCAGATAGCGACCAGTGAGGTGTCTCCAGAATACAGTGACGCAATCGAGCAGAGGAGTCTTTTCCTGCAGCCATCACGAAAGATAAGCTTCTGTGGCCAGAGTAGCTCAACATTATGTGCCCCCCCCCCGCCTCTAAAATTGACATTATATTAAACACAGAGGGACAATAAATTGTTTCAAATGACAGGAACTGTGAACTTTTCCCAATACTATTTCCACGATAATCAAACACTTGAAGTCATGATGAAAAACAACAACCAAGCTTGAACAAGCCAGTATTACTTCATATTACTACTTCACAACTTACACACATAGGATAAGAATAATAAAATATGTCAATACAAAGATTATATTTATAAACTGTGTACATACTACTTGTAATTACATTTGATTGTGATTCCTGGTTCACTGTGTAGTGGAATCAGGATATCCATTATTGACAGGAATTATTACACATATATTTGAAACTTTACACTTGACTCATTTAAGATAGTCTTATAGAGTGTTATATGTGTGTGAGTGTCACAGTGTTGTAAAGTGTTGTGGAATAAATTAAATTGTTTATCTGTCTGTTGTTGTTGTGACTTACACTTCATCATTTTCATAACCCTAGACATTCAACGTAGTCATCACAATATTCCAGAATAATTCTGACTGAGGTATAAATGTGGTAGCAAGTAAGGTCATCTGTAATACACCACACTTATTAGATACAGATACCTTCACAGCTGATCTCAGTCAGTACACTAAGTCCCCTATAAATATTTATAACATCCCACTTTACCACAATCCTCCTAAGAGATGAACATTAAAGTGTGTCAGTGGCAATATTATAGAATAGACATTATCATATTTTTTTTTACTTTAATTTAAAGCATAACTTTTGGAGTGACCCTCATAGAATTTTTAAGTTTTCACTTTTGGAAGGTTTTGTTCTCTTCGCAATGACAGAGTGATTTTTATAAAACTTCAATTGTTCCTGCTCTGCAGAACAGGCATGTGTGCTTTAGATTCATATTTATATAAAGACATCATAGTGGTCATTTCTTTGCTTGAATTTACTGTATTAATGTGGAAAGAGTCACACAAGCTGAAATGCTAATCTCAAGGTACTGAATTAGGAACATTATTTACATTTCAGAGACATAGTTTTTATTTATTTTTTTCAGTTGATTTAATGGTTTTCTAAATATGCTGCAAGATTTAGAAACTGAAATCCATCTTACTTACTATAAGACAATTTATTTGTTATGGTAAATTCTCAAAAAATATGGCATCTGGTCACAAATCAGCATTCCTCTTCCTTAAACTTCTCATTCAGTTTTATATGCTTTAACTACTCCCAAACTAGTCCACTCTGAGAAGAATATCTGGAGAACCAGAACTACCCAAGATGCATAATCCAGGAATTGAGAAGAAAAAAATAACTAGACAGTAGCACAAAGCTTTGTGGCTTTGACCATAAAGTATATAGATGAACACTATCAATCAGTTGTGCTGACAATAGAGAAATCTTTCTAATGCTAATCAACAGTACACAGAAGAGAAAAAAAATGTCAGTAGCAGCAGAGATCTTTTCAAGCAACTTTAGGGCAGAGACAGAAGCACTGTAAAGAAAGAAAGCCCTACATGCCTTAAGAGTAACAGTATACACAGTTTGTTAGCAATTCAAGAGTTGTAATTTATTAGAACCCATCTCATTGCAATATCCCTGAAAGAGAAGAGGCAGAAAGGACTTGCAAAGGAGGATGGAAAACTACCCCACACCGATAGAAGCATATGAAGAGGACAAAAACAAATGGAAAACAGAACATCCAGGTCACCAGAAAAATAATGCCATCAACAGAAATGAACAAGCAATAATCTTCAGACTCAGCTCAGGCCACAGCAATAAGAAATAATAATTTTGTTCAATAAGCTACGTTTGGAAACCTCATATGTGTGTACGTGTAGCAACACAAATGGATAGAAAAATGGAGATGGGTATGCATCAAATTTTGTGTGAACAATGGTAAAAGTGAAACAGAAATCCTCAACATATTAAGAACTGGCTTTATTGATGATTGCTTGAGTCAGGCTGTCCTTTATCAGTGGTTAAAACATTTCCAGCTATGCTATGGACCCTGAAGAAAGGCGAAAGAGAAGCCGACCAAAACAATTTGGCGGAGAACTGTGGAGGCCGAGATGCAAAGAATGAACCAGAGCTGGGGCACTGCATGAAGGATGGCCATCAACCGAGCAAAGTGGAAGTAGTTTGTTGCTGCCCTACAAGACGCCACCAGGCGTGATGACCACTGGCTGCTTTGACAGTTGGCGGCTAAGGATCGGATTATGATCAGTAAGTATAATGTCATGCTCAATGCCATCTGTGTGTCCAGGAATGTCGGTAAGGACATCCTGAAATGCTTGTAGCGTAGAAGATACCTGTCGCTGTTCATCAAAAGACAAATTAGAAGAAACAGTAACGTTTCTCCATGATTCCATAGAAGTAAGTGGAATCACAGAAGAAGGTAGATTAACATCCGAAAAAGTAGTTTCCTCATCCTGTATAACTGACAGGGATGAGATATGACTATGTTGGACTGGAGCATCGTCCATCGCCTGGAAAATAGGCTGCAAATAGTCTGGTCGTTCATGATATTCCGTAAGCATATTTATATAGAAGGTTTTATGCCTTCCATCAATATCGACAACATAGTCGACATCGGAACTTTTATAAACGGGTGCTTGCGTAGAATAGAAGGACTGAAATGGTATGACAAAGTCACAAATGTGGAATTGATGACAAGAACTAGACAAGTGCCAGTGGAACAAGAGTTGAGAAGAAGTTGCTGGCGATGGATAGGACACATATTGAGGAAACCTGTTGATAGCATTACACGGCATTTCTTGTTTTGGAATCCACAGGGAAAGAGAGGCAGAGGTAGACCAAAAAACACATGGAGAAGAATACTGGAAACAGGTGAAAATGATGAGGAAAACATGGAAAGAACTTGAGCGGATGGCACAGGACAGGAAGACTTGGCATATGTTTGTTGAAGGCCTATGCTCCTTGGGGAGCTAAAGGGTATTGATTGACTGATTAGGCTAAACCAAGAGCGGGAAACCTAATTTGCTTCTGTTCACTCAGGTGTGACAAATGAGAATTGAAATTTGTCACCACAAACAATTATAGAGAATTGAATACACTATAGAAAAGCAACACAGATGTTGAAAAGAGCTAGAGTTTTCATCAAACAATCTTGACAGTAACACACAACACAGATGATAAAAAAGTGTTTTTCCAGTTTTATTAAGCTAAAGCCAGTGCATGAAATTTTATAGTTTTTCTGCTTGAATAGCTGCAGAAATTATGGCTGGGGTTATGTAATTACTACACAGTATAGATGTGCATCGAAATTAATGTCAGTAGTTCAGTGTTAATATTTTGACTTGATTAGTCTTTGAATGAGGGTCACTTCAAAAGTTTTGCTTTATTTTTATTATTTCACTCTTTTGCATTTTTCACAGCTTGTAGGTATGTTCTTCCTACTTTTAGTTCACTCATTTCCTGCTAGTTGCATTGTTATGCAGTACACTCACAGTAAACCATTTGAAGCAACAATCTGTTATTAAATTCTTGGTGTATGAGCACAAGATATCGGGAAACATCCATAGGCATCTGCAGAAAGAGTAAGGGAATAATGATGTTGATTGCAGCACAGTTGGTCGTTGGGCTAACCATTTATCTGAGAAAAGTGGGCATGCTGATATTCATGACTAACCACATAGTGGCAGGCCGCAGTGAGCACCAATAAGCATTAATGTTCAAAATGCGAACAGCATGATTTTGGCGGACAGACATGTAACAGTAAAACAGTTGTCACTCTGACTGCAGTTCACGGAAGCAGTTGTGCGCATAATATTGCAGAAGTTGCACTACATAAAGGTGAATGTAAAGTAGGTCCCACAGCAACTTTCAGATAGAATGAACATTGAAAGATGATTTGCTCTGAAATTTGGAGTGGTTTGAGAATAATGATGGAGCTTTCTCATTTACTTAATGACTGAATATTAAACAAGGCTTAAAACGAAGACGATAATCTTCTTCTTTTAATTGATATCTTTTAAGTAATGTTGCCCTGACAACATCATAATTAGTTCTGTCAGCTTCCTCTACTGCCATTACAGTACTTAATGGTTCGCCTGAAAGTAATTCCATCAGTTGTCCGACATATTGTTCCTTATCTACCTTATGCATTACGCATGTTAATTGAAACCTATCAAGGTAGAAGGTTATGTCGTCCTTTAGAGGGTTGAAAGGAGGCAATTTGACTTTATAAGTACTCTCCTTTTTACCCGAAGTTGCTTGAGGAGCACTCATATTCATTATCTTTAATTTCTCCAACTCCAAAGCTAATAGTTTTTCCTCATGTTCCATTTTTGCTTTTCTTTCTTCAGCAGCAGCTTCTCTGTCTAATCTTTTATTCTCAGCTTCAGCTTGAAGTTTCCTCTCTTCAGCTTCTCTTTCCAATCTTTTCTCCTCAGCTTTTTGTCTTTTATCTTCGGCCTTTTGTTTATCCATCTCCAATTTCTGCGCCTTGTCGTATTGAGTAATTGCAAATACCTTTAACTCCTCAGCAGTCATCCCAAGGGATCTCCCTTGCTCAATAAAGTAGTCTAATGTAGACATTCTGTCTAATAATGTGAGATCAGACCTGAAAAATTAAACAAATTACCTTATCCCAACCTCAGTGGGAGACAAGTCTGTAATACTAGACTTGTATACTCACTTTACTTTATTCTATCCCAGTCCCCGTGGGAGACAAGTCTTTTAATCAAAAACTTGTACAATCACCTTGTTGCTCTATAATAATAATAATAATAGCCCCTTCAGTCATAACTGACTATGGGAATGCGCCCCTGAGGTGACAGCCCTCAGCTGCTTATTTTCCTGGTGCTCCTTTCGACGTTTTCTCTTCACCTCTGCTTCTTGTGTGAGCCTCTCTTCGCCCAATCTGAGGTGGCGCCGTAAATAGCATCGCCACTTAGTGCGATCGGCAGCTTCATCCTCCCATGTTGCTGGATCCATGTCCAGTGCCCTCATATCTCTCTTGCACACATCTTTGAACCTCAGCTGTGGTCGCCCAACTGTTCTCTTGCCATCTGCTAATTGTCCGTAGAAGATATCTTTTGGGATGCGACCATCTTCCATGCGGCGAACATGGCCAAGCCAGCGAAGTCTGCGTTGTCTAAGAAGCGTATACATACTTTGAAGGCCAGCACGTGACAACACCTCGACATTTGTCACTTTATCTTTCCACGAGATGCCGAGGATGCGGCGTAGACACCGCAAATGGAAGGTATTGAGCCTTCTTTCTTTCTTAGCATAGGTTGTCCAGGTCTCACTGCCATATAGGAGTGTGCTGGTGACGCAGGCATTATATACCGCAGCTTTGGTCTTCATTGTGAGTTTAGAGTTTCCCCAAACACGCGATGTGAGGCGGGCAAAGGTAGCTGCAGCTTTGCCAATGCGGCTGTCGATTTCTGTATCCAGTGAGAGTTTGTCATTGATGGTAGACCCTAGGTATGTGAAGTGGTGCACCACTGCCAATTCATAGTGATCGATAGTGATAACTGGTGCAGCACCCACATCCTGACTCAGCACATTCGTTTTCTTTAGACTTATTGTGAGGCCAAAGTCCTTGCATGCTTTAGTGAAGCGATTCATCAAGCTCTGAAGCTCCTGTTGGCTTTGAGTGACTACTGCAGCATCATCAGCGAACAACAAGTCTCTTATAGTGACCCTTCTGATTTTTGTTTTTGCCTTCAGCCTTGAAAGATTAAACAGACGGCCATCTGACCTAGTGTGAAGGCATATTCCTTCAGTTGCATCTCTGAATGCATGTTTCAAGAGTCAGGCAAAGAAGATTCCGAAGAGGGTCGGAGCCAGAACACAGCCTTGTTTAACGCCACTTCGTATATCAAAGGGCTGTGACGTGCTTCCAGCATATTGGACTGTTCCCTTCATGCCGTCATGGAATGACTTTATCATTTCCAGCATTTTAGAAGGGCAGCCTATTTTCAGGAGGATTTTAAAGAGTCCATCCCTACTAACCAGGTCGAATGCTTTTGTGAGGTCTATAAAGGCGATATATAATGGTCTTTTCTGCTCTCTTGATTTTTCCTGAAGCTGGCGGAGAGAGAAGATCATGTCTGTTGTTGATCTGCCAGCTCGGAATCCACACTGTGACTCTGGATATATGCGCTCAGCTAACTTGTGTAGTCGCATTAAGATGACTTTGGCAAAAAACCTTACCAACAATACTAAGAAGAGAGATGCCTCTGTAGTTATTGCAATCACTTCTGTCTCCTTTATTTTTATACAGTGTTACAATCTTGGCATCTCGCATGTCTTGAGGAATAGTTGTCTCTTCCCAGCACTGGCACAGCATCCTATGCAGGGGATGTAATAGCGTGCTCTTACAGCATTTGATTAAATCAGGAGGAATCCCATCACTGCCTGGTGCTTTGCCAGAGGCCAAGCTATCAATGGCCTTGCTGAGTTCCTCTAATGTTGGTTCGGCATCCAGCTCCTCCATAGTTGGCAGACTGTTGACACCATCAAGGGCTGCAGGCGTAACGGTATTGTCTCTAGCGTAAAGCTCAGAGTAGTGCTCGACCCACCTCTCCATCTGCTTACCCTTATCGGTTAGCTTCTCTCCGCTGATGATTTTTAGCGGTGCCGTCTTACTTTTATGGGGGCCAAGTGCTTTCTTTATACATTTGTCTAATGTTGCCTGTTTGCGCTGCGATCTGGATGCTCTCACTGAGCTGGAGCCAGTAGTCATTTGCACATCGTCGAGCAGTTTGTTGAACTTTGCTTCTCGTAGCCCTCAGGATCTGTAGGGTTCTGGCACTCGGTGAACGTTTGTATTCATTCATAGCACTGCGCTTAGCTTCAATGACAGGTGCCATCACATCTGATGAAGCATCAAACCAGTCATTTGACTTGGCTGTTTTCTTACCAAATGTGGCAAGTGCAGTACTTTGAATGGTGTTCCGTAGATGCTCCCAGTTCTCTGTAATAGTATCACCATGCTGAGGGCTACTGAGCACTTTCTCGAAGGTCGCAGTGAATTGAGCGATCATGAAAGGGTCTGACATCTTGCTGGTATTAATGCGTGGTTTCCCTTCATGTCTGACACGATAGAGTTTTCTTGGTTGTGCTCTGAATTTGCAGCAAACCAAGGAGTGATCTGTATCACAGTCTGCACTATGGTACGAGCGCGTGGAGAGCACAGACCTGAGGAGTGGCCTTCTGACGAGAATCAGGTCAAGTTGGTGCCAGTGCTTGGATCGTGGGTGTCTCCATGACACCTTATGCTGAGATTTTGTCTGAAAGTAGGTGTTGGTCACGCAGAGGTCATGGTGGACGCACAACTCTAAGAGCCGTTGTCCATTTTCATTCATCTTGCCAATACCAAACCTGCCCAGACATGAAGGCCATGAAACATTATCGGCACCCACTCTAGCGTTAAAGTCACCAAGGAGAACAAGCTGTTCTTGCCTAGGTATGCTTTTGATAATTGCTGTTAGATTCTCGTAGAACTCATCTTTAGCTTCTGAGGCAGAGTACAGAGTAGGAGCATACACACTGACAAGAGTGATGGGACCTGTGCTAGTTTGCAGGCGGAGCGTTAACAGGCGTTCTGATCCATTCTCGCCTGGTTCAACCATTTTAGTTAGCGATTTTTTGACCGCAAAACCTACTCCGTGTTCTCTAGCTTTATTAAGATCTTTCCCTTGCCAATAAAATGTGTAGTCCTTCTCGCTCACCGTTCCAGAGCCCGCCAGGCGCGTTTCCTGAAGTGCAGCTATATCCACCTGAAGTCGTTTAAGCTCATCATTAATTATGACTGTCTTCCTTACATCGTTTACATCCTGTAGGTTTTCGGATAGTCCAGTCAACATAGTCCGGACGTTCCAGCATCCCAATCTGAGAGTTTGCTTATTTCTATTTTTTCGATAATTGCTTGGTGCAAAATTTTCTGTCCACAGTTCGGGTTTGACCCTAATCCCCATGCACCCAATGGGGAAAGCAGACAGTGGCGGGACAACACCTTATTGACTGGGGGCTGCCCAGCTTGAAGCGGGCGGTAGCTGTCCAGTAAGATCCTAGAACCTCTCCCACTGTCGGAAGTAGCCCCTGGCGCCATGCCCTACGCCAATTGGGCAAAAAGCTTATAACCGGTAACTGCTACTTCCCATGTTTTGCCGACACCTATAGGGTGAAGCTGGAGTGTCCTCTCCAGGGCGCGAGCTTGGGCACAGTTATATGGAGATAATATCTATAATAATATCATTATCATAATTAACCTCTATCTGAAAAGTGCATCATATTAACAATAATAGTTCATGACCAAGTATATACTGTATATATAGACTGTGTATGATAAACATGTATATGATAACAATACAAAGACAAGAATATAAAACAAACGAAAACGTTCGAAGAAGTCAAATCAAAATAAAGCTTAACTAAATCTAATGTTGCAAAGATTTGCAATGATAACTGCGAAAAATTAAACAAAACAACTGACAACACTGTTATAAACAAAAAATGTATAGAAATAAATGAAAGGAAGAAAGAGAGCAGACAATTACAAACAAAACAAATCAAAAATCAAAGAATGGGAAAAAAAATAACGAAAACGACACTAACACATCTCGTCACAGCTAAGAAAAAAAAAAAATGAAAAGTAGCAACACATGTCGCTCGCAATTTCCGCTGTGGGAAATATGCACAGTCCCTAAAGAAAAGACTCTCAGTAGAACCTCTGTCACGTGGTATATTCTAAAGGAGTCACCTTCCCAACCAACCCGCAAAATATACACACTAATACAACATGTAAACAAAAAACATGTAAACAAAGATTCATGTAATATGTAAATACACAATATAAAGAATGTGTATAGAGGAAGGCTCAGTTGAACATAAATAAAGGCACAGTTTAACACATAAACGGGCCACTTATCTTAAGCACAATCCTCAAACACCCGCAAAGATGCAATGCAATGCGGTACAACTGTAAACAACAATGGAAGACGATCTACCGTTGAAGGTCACCGTAACTTGACAACAGGTAGTGGTCTCCAAAGTGTAGCTACAAAACCATTCTCGACACTAGCTGAAACCGGAAGATCCAACGTCGATATGTTTGTAGTATGTAAACAACAGCTGGAACTGTTATTGGTTTACCATCAGAGCTTGGACGTAAATAACGTGACTTGAATGTAAATTCATATGCACATAGATGACTGTCAAAGTGTTGACGGGGTGTTCACTTTTGTAGCACAGCGTAAATCGACATCACAAGCAGCTGTGGTCCATGAAGCAGTAAAAGGCGTTGACCTGCTTAACACTGTTCGCTGCGTAGTTGACACTCCACGATGTTATGTAGAAACACCCACGAATCTGTTCTATCAGACGTTATAAACCAGATGTGGGCATGAAAAAAAAAACAGTTTAGTTGATAGCCCCACGAATCTGGTCCACCAGATGTAAAAGTCTGTTTGCTCGTGTGAAATCTGGTATGTGTATCGTGTTGCAGTGTCGTAGAGTGGGCGTGTCGTTATCACCTGTACAATTCAGTGTTGCGTGTATCTAGGTCACCAGCGTGAGGTACTGCCAGGGTATAATGCAGACACTCACACACGAACAGCATACATGTTTCTCAGAGGTGTAGAACTCGTAGCAAGATGTTGTAGTGAGCAATGGTGTGTGTGTA
Source organism: Oreohelix idahoensis (assembly GCA_024509875.1). Taxonomy (NCBI): domain Eukaryota; kingdom Metazoa; phylum Mollusca; class Gastropoda; order Stylommatophora; family Oreohelicidae; genus Oreohelix; species Oreohelix idahoensis. Next base: position 436,409 of record JAMPIV010000776.1, read on the forward strand.
GAAGCAGCAGATCGTGAGCACGAAGTCGTTTTAGGCTCTTATTCAAGTACACACAAACTCACTCCACCACAAGTAAAAGTCATACATGTAGTTAGCACCGATGACTTTTCTTCAAACGTTTATTACAGGACACACGCTGATAGATGACACAGTCACTTAAACCAGGATCATGGACATTTGTGGTAACGAATATAAACATCGAGCATCATCAATCTTGCATAGCTCATGTGTAAGATGCTAGTAAAGCTGGCTTGGCAATCTACGTCAACTTTCATACTGTAGCTCAGGGCCCCTGACTAAGCGCGTCAGGTAGTACTTTAACAAATATAGTTGCTTAATATCAAAGTCTATGAACTTGCTAATGTTAGTCAAGACTTCAACTGGCTTCACACGCCAGACACTTCTTCTTCTGCTCAAAGATCTCGGCCGTAATGTCGGGCCTCTCTAATAATTGGTGAACAACTGTGTATTCTTCAAAGGCAGGCATTATTATCCATGCCGAAATATACCGCCATCATGCGGGTTTCATAACAATATCTCTTTATTGGGCTTCTGTAAAGTAGCTAGACGAATAGTCTTAGTTGGCTATATCAAGCATACGCAATGGACTCTGGATCTCAAGAACTGTGAGCCCCACTCACAGGTTGATACTAAATGTTCTGCAATCTAGGCATAATAATAAAGTTACTTTTACCTTGGACAGAATCCGAGAAATACACAAATCACAACTGTCGTCATTCTTGACGAACAGAATAACTCTGGGGAGAATCACAGTTACACTGAAGACTATCTTTCCCCCAGACAATGCAGAGAAGAACAACGGACATCTTGTCCGGTCAGAACCCAGCTCATCACTCCTCACTGACGGAAGTCTCCGTTTCGTGCTAAAAAACTTTGCGCATGCGTAGACAGAACAGATCTGAGAACAGCTAACCCCCCGACTTAAGACAGGTCACAACTAAGAATAGACAAAGGGAAGATAACCCCAAATCAACCTGTCCCATGGAGTTAACATACAGTTCTCTACCTTAGATCATCAAAAGTATTAAATAGATTTACATCTTATGAAACCGTCAAAAACGACAGCAACACACATATTTACACCCCAGTATCAGAGGGTAAATTGGTTCGTTTATCACTGCTGCTCTAATCACTCCTTCCACATAGCGAGTTTTTACACTTATTCTGGCAATGGGAAGTGTCATGGTTGCGACGACCTTGGTTGCCCCTTGTATCTCCACTGTTTCTGTGGTATATTGATCTGGGTGCACCAGGTAAGAACTCACGACTGAGTCAAAATCCAATCCAGTATCATAAAGGCACCTTATGGTGGCCCAATTGCATACTACGTCTTCACAAACAGGGGGATGATAAGGTTCCTGCTGTCCAGTAGGTTTTTCCATCTTTCCCTTATTTCCTGTTTTCATACATGCAGCGTGATGAGGAGGTTTATTCTTACAGTCCCTGGTGTTATGATTGTCTCTCTTACAAAATTTACACCATCTTCCTTCTGTAAGGTTTCCTTTCATTGAATTGCGGGTTTCTATCTCGAGGGTCAAATCTTGGCCTATCATAGTTTGGTTTACCTCTGTTACCTAGATCTCTACCGTCAAATTTATTCTGGTTTTGGGGGGCTTTATTATTGTCTACCTGTTTCCTTTTTGCTCCAGCTACTTCTGACTGGGCTGCCTGATACCTCTCAGCAACATTGAGCACCTCACCCAACCTCTCTGCACCTTGTTCCATGAGAAACTTTCTCAGGTCTGGAGACATGGACTCTCTTAATTGCTCGTTCATGATCATTTCCTTTAGATCTTGGGGTTTCCCCAGAGCAGTCCATTTCTCCAAGTAGGTTTCCAACCTTGCAGAGAATTGGTGGTAGGTCTCCCCAGACAGGAGCTTAGCATTTCTAAATTTTTTTCTATAAAATTCTGCATTCTTCTCGTACCTAACTAGAAGAGCTTGCTTTAAAATGTCATAGTCTTCCTGATCGTCTCTGCTCAATTTTGAAAACACCTCATAAGATGTTCCCCTAAGCCCTTGAGATACTTTCAAACTCCACTTTTCCCTCTCCAAACCATAAGTTGTAGCTAGTCTTTCAAACCTAGAGAGGAATGACTCAATGTCATCCTCTTTTTCTACAAAGGGGTCTAAATGAAACCCCATGGCTGAGTTGGAGGCCCCCTGACTGGCAGTAGCCTCAGAGGTAGATGGGCTGTTACCATTTTCTGGAGCATGGCCTTGCAATTCTAACTCTCTTAGTCGTAGCTCATGTTCCCTCTGTAATCGTTTATCCTCTTTTTCAGCCTCCATCTGTAATCTCCTCTCCTCCTTTTCAGCCTCTCGTTTCTTTTCCTCGGCTTCAAATTTCTTTTCTTCTAATTGTAGCCTTTTGATCTCAGCCTCTAATTTCCTAGCCTCCCCTAGCATCTTCTAATTGAATTCTTTTCTCCTCTGCTACTCTATCAGCCTCTAATTGTAATTTCTTAGCTTCAGACTCTAACTGTAATCTTCTTTCTGCTTCTAACTTCCTATCCTCCCTCTCAATGAATTTGTCACATACTGATGTCACACACTGAATCAGAACTTGCCCCTCCATTCCCATTTCCCTTGCAGTCTGCACAGCAGCAGATCTAAATTTGGCCAAGTCTGCCATCTTATCAGTCATACAAATGTTATAAATCTTGCTATATTAAATACAAGTATGACTAAATTATTCTAGGCTCTGACAATTCATCCAATTTCCACAAATACTTAATTCTTGTGCTAATTTAACAATGGGGATTCCCTGGGTCTAAATAATAATGATGTTAATATAAATTCCGGAACAGGACCCCAATATATGTAGTGAATTACACTGGAGAGGTTAAATGTGTTATATTGAAAAGATAGATGTGTGTCCACAATGTGAGGTCAAGCTATGTAAGACCCTGAGTCTAATAGTTGATGATGATGTTGAGTTCTCAGGGGACCTATCGCTACCTCTCTAGATCTCACACTGTGCTATATTTTGTTTATTTATTGTTATGATGTTTGTTATATGGCTACGTGTCTAGGGTTATGTGAATGTAATGATATGTTGCCAAAAATACACACAAATAACTGGAACTCAATGGCATTAACTTAAGTAAGGCTGTTGTTAAAGTTATGAAATTAATTTTTTACAATTTATTTTCCTGTCCCTCAAATCTCTTTTGGACAGGAATGTTGAAAACTGAAGAAAATTATTTTACATGCAAGAAATAAATAATAAGGACTCTTTGTCCCTCACTAGTAATCTACACTGTTACTGTGGGTGTATTTACAGACTGATATCTAACTATGTCATTAGTGAAAGTCAAGGATGTGAGAAGCTGTTGTATTCATTACGCCCCGCTGTAGTTATAATTCAAGTTGGGGAAAAACTTTCTTTCAAAGATGAATTGTCAGGTGACCCAGCTACGTGACGTTCACCTTATAGATATTGATAGGTCAGATGTAAAGTACTGCACTGCAAACAGCGTCAGCTCAAGAGACTTCCTCCGGCTAACCGATACAGTATACAGTTCTGCTGAGGTCGTTACGTTTCTTCGAATATGTCTCAACAGGTTTCCTGCCCCCAGTCGGCAACAGGCAATAAAACCCTGCAAAATAAAGGCATCCTCGCCCTTTGATATGCTGGCTTAGATTTTACACCACTAATTACATGGTTATAAAATATGGGGTCAGCCTCGTGTGCAAAACAAGTGCACCAGCCCCTAATTTAGTTGACTTCACTTTGCACTGTGATTACACCCTGCTTCCATATGGCTGCTACGCCTCTGTCTTTTTTAACTATAATATGCTTCCACACAATCAGATGGAGTATACACTTCTCCTTCTGATGTTCTTATTTTATTTTCTTTTGTATCAGCATCCTAGGCATGTTTACAAGTGTTCATTAAATACTGAGGCTTGCCAGTAATTCCTGGTCTTACAGTTATAATATGGATTTATGATAATATTTAATAATCAAATACAATTCTATTTACTTTTTTCATAAATCTGCTTCAGGCATGTATGTGCTTCCTAGGATGTCATAAGCTTCCATAATAGCAATGTCATACAACACAAATTTGGTAGGCGCCCTTATCTAGGGTTGAACCTCTACATATTAATAACATCAATAAATCATTTACCTTACCGCATCAATGAAATATATTACACAAGTAAACGATGACTGGCAAATAATGGCACAACTTTAGCTTTGCCGGTCGTCCAGACTGAAAGGCTTTCGTTTAAAAGCTTCACTTCTGCTCTCACCGTTACTTGGTATGAAAATTTCTGTTCAAATGGCAACTACCCTTGTCCTCTTTCCCTAATATTAATCACACTGGCCAATGAGACAACGCGTCCAAAATTTTGATTCTTCCGAAAACCTTAAACACTTTGTGTGTTTATTAATACGTTTGCCAGTCTGATTTTAATTTTACTGTGTAGAAATAAGTTTCGCTTTAGGCTGGCAAATTTGCAGTATCACCTCTCGCTTTTCCTAATACTAGCGTTAACCAATGGAATTGTGTTAAGCCAATTTGATTTTTCCAAGACGCGTTAGCAAATGTAACTACCGAAGTTTTTCAAAAATGAGCAGTTCTCATTGTGTTCGTCTGTCTGTCTGAATTTTCTTATTTTAACCATAACTCTGTCATTCATGAAGCGATTTAAAAGATTAATAGTGATTATTAACCGTACCAGTGTTCTCTATCTAGCCAGTATGTTTTCGTCTAATTCTTTATCATCGTTTGCATTTTTATACTTTTCCTCTAATTTATGGTTTTACTTTTATTCAACTAAAATATTTATGTAATCAATCTTCTAAGGTCATACTAGGTACCCCAAACCGCCCGCTTTGAGCTGTTGCCAGTGGAGAAAACTTTGGGAAATTCGTCAAGTTTAAGTCGTCACTGCCCCTTTGCTATTAAGCGGATTGTAATAAAATTTATATAACGATACTCTTTATCTTCTTCTCTTTTGAAATGTATTAATTAAAAAAAAATAAAAGCTATTGAAGTATTTTTTTACTAATAAAAACAAACAGCAGCGTTACGCGTAGATTGCTACGGCTCCGAACGTTTTCGTCTCACCCCGCTTCATTCAAATGAGGATCGCTTAACCAGCAAACGTCTGATTTGCATACGGTTTTCACCATTGGGCGGGTCAGATCCATAGCATTAATTTCGTATAATGCAAGCTGGAGAAAACAAAGTGGAAGACGTCGATTTATCGAAGTGAAGTCGCAATTTTACAAGATTTGACATTTTAAGTTGTGTTATAATTCCTTGCATGGTATGAGAAGATTTGGGAGCCATTTTTATTTATTCCTGTAAAATATCAAAGACTTTTGATGTTTGCTGGTGAAGCGATTTGACTTTTAGTAACGCTCTCTCAGTCAAGAATTGTAGCGAAAAATGCAGAGCGAGGCTGTTACATCGACCGTGATAAGTCCCTATGTCGATCAAACTCAACATGCCACTTATGTTGGTTCGTGCTCAAACTTCATCACATCTTCTGATTTGAAGATGACTATACGTAAGTTTCAATTATTTAGGCAGTAAAATGACTCAGGATGGTGACACAACAAGAGAAATCCATACTAGAATTGCTTTGGCAGCTAGCGCCTTCAATAGATTATCTAACATTTGGAAATTACGATCATTGAATATACATACCAAGCTTCGTCTGTTTAATTCAAATGTTATCTCAGTGTTAACATACGGCTGTGAGAGTTGGAAAATAACAAAATCATTGGAGAACAAGCTGAATACATTCGAGAACAAATGTCTTAGAAAACTCATGAACATCAGTTGGAAAGAATTCAAGACTAATCGACAAATAAGAGAAGAATCTAGGCAGAAATATGTCTCCGACTATATAAGGAAAAGACGATGGTCATATATCGGTCATGTCCTACGAATGCAAAACAACAGAATACCACTACAGGCGCTCACTTGGGTTCCTGAGGGTAAGAGGAAAAAAGGAAGACCAAAAGAAACACTCAGAAGAACAATAATAAGAGAAGGAAGAACGTTGGGCCTAAATAATGTGCAAGAGCTAAGAGGAGTGGCGTCACAACGAACAACCTGGAGAGCACTGGTTTCTGCCTTATGCGCCGTGTTTGGTGCTTAAAGAATTTATTATTATTATTATACGTAAGTATATCACTTATTAAGAATGTTTTGAACTTTAAATGTAAACTTTACAATAGTTTTAATATTATTTAGCAATTTAACACGATCACATAGTTGTTGTAACAGCGTGAAATGAATGTGTTAAAACCACTTCAGACATTCACGCATCAATCTAATTATTTCACGAGCTTGAAAAGCTAAGAAAGTTACCAATCTGAATAAAAAATGCATGTTTTGATTAATGTGTAATTGAATGAAGGTTTATTTTGCAACATAATAGGGTGAATTATATCTCAAAAGCGAAGGATATCGCTAGGTCAAAGCCATTTGCCGACATATCAAGTCAAGGCTAAGAGACCGGACAATGCCATAATTAAAGCTGCTGATGCTGTACTGAAATGTCCGGACTCGCAGCCAATAGTTGATAGTCTTAAAATTCCCCGAAAAGAAGAAATATATATAAACAGCTTTCATAAAATAGGAGCCGCGGTAGCTATATATAATATATTATAATATAATATGGTAATTTCCTATTACTCGTACCTTTTTGCTCCATAGTGAATATGTGTAGTTATGTGTTCTTTCGTAGCAGTTAGGTTTAGGATTAGGGTTAGTGTTAACCCTAAAGTTAGTGTTAACCCTAAACACGAGTAATGTAATACTATAATAGACTGGAATGGAAGAAACGAAGTAAAGAATCAGAGAGGGCAGTTAAAGAAAAAAATCAAGCAGCGAATAACTGACAACAATAGGAGGAAAAAAGAGAAAGATGTTAAGAATGCAGAGAAGAAGTTAGAGTTATATAACACAATCATTAGCCATAGGGGTCTGTGCACCACAAAGGAGGATGTGGATACAATTTCTAAAGGACGAAATGCCCTTAGAATAGAAATCTTAAGGCTCAGTTAAGATACAGAAAATTAATATTGAATGATAATGACATTAAACTTTTAGGAAATATCAAAGAATTGTATTTTGGACTTCTGAAGCATTTAGGTTTTGAGGCGCCATTGCCCTCTCGCAGGGAAGGAGTGCACCACGATCATTCTCCTCCAGTTTAAAAATGTCTTTTTAAATGCTAATAACCAGTTGTTTAAAAATAAATGTAGCGTTTAGATGTTGTTAATTATTGTTTAGATGTTGTTAATTATTGCCTACACATTTTTTAAAATGAAATATGGACAGTATCTTAAAAAAAAAAAATTTTTCTTCATTTTCACATTTTTTTCTTCCAATGGGACAAATAAGCCTCTGGACACATTTAAAAAAAATTATACAAGAACAAATGGATGTTTAAATCCTGTGAAAAAAATTGAGATATATGTGTGTAGTATGCAAATTGATATGTACAAATTTAAAGCTTGTACCTTTTATATTTTTTGAAATATGATGTTGTGAAAATTGATGATCATGCAAAATACTACATTTTTTGGTAATGATTTGCAATATTTGGTCTAAAATATATTGATAATTATTCATGATATAGCCCTATAGTTCTCTGTATGTGATCAGTGTATTGCAGACTGTATGCTGTTTATCAGAGAAGGTTCTAAGATTATATTTAAGAAAACGGGAGCACTCTGAAGTTGGTGTGATGTAACTTTTTTAACTTTGTGAAAGTACATACACATTTTAAAATGCCGTAACTTTTTTATTTTTTGTCCGATTTTTAAATATTAAGTACCCAGTTTCATGGTTTTCCTAGAGCTTCCAAACTGCATTGTTTTCTCTGGTGCTTCTGTGCAAACAAAAATCACTTTGTGGTACTTTCCGACGCCAGTTTTGTAGCTTTGATACAAATGCCTGAAGATTGTCTTGAAATTGGATAATGTGTGTTTCCTTTCCCTGAAGTTTCAGGTTCAGCGTATTTAGCTGGTCTAAAATGTCTGATAAGTAATTAACTCTTTTCTTCCAAGCTTCATCATTAAAGTAAGCCACAAGGTCATGTTTCCCTTGCACTTCCAGGAACAACTTGATTTCATCTTTCAACTCAAGGACACGATTGACAACATTTCCTTTCGACAACCATCGTACAGCAGTGTAGAAAAGAAGAACCTCGTGATCATAATTCATGTCTTTACAGAGTTCTTTAAACAGACAGGTGTTGAGGGCTCCAGATTTGATGTAATTCACAATTGTGATCAGAGAATCAAGTACCTCATGCAGAGGAGCTTGAAGAGTCTTACTGGCAAGAGCATTTCGGTGAATCATGCGGTGAATGCCCTTTGCTTGGGGAGCAAGTTTTCTTTTCACTTATGTCTGAAAGCCCGACTTTGTCCCTAGCATAGCTGGTGCTCCATCTGTACAAACCCCACAGACGTTTTCCCACTGTAGTCTTCCAGTTTCAAAAAAGGTATTTATCTTCTCCGTAATATCTTCACCTTTTGTAGTAGTTTCAAGTGCACTACAAAACAGGAACTCTTCTTTGATGTCATCTGAACGAATATATTTAACGAAGACAAGCAACTGAGAACATGAACTTAACGTCCGTTGATTCATCAACTTGAAAATAAAACAATGGAGACACTTTGATTTCATTCAAAACCTGCTCTTTCACGTCTACGGACATATCTGAAATGCGCCTCTGAATAGGGTTATTGGACAGAGATATTTGTTGCATCTTTATCTCGCTGGCTTCCCCAAGAATTAACTTCAACATGCATGGTTTGATGAGCGTTTCTCCAATCGTGTAAGGTTTTTTTTTTTGTTTGGCAATTTCCAATGCGACTTCATATGATGCTTACACTGCTGCTGTGCTCTGTTGCTGAAAACTTCCTGTAGGATCAAGTCTCTGACGTCTGAGACCAGATTCATGGCGTCGAAAGAACTCCAAATCCTTTTTAGTATGTTCTGAATGCTTTGTCTCTGGGACGTTTGAGTTTTGAAGGTCTCATAGATTCAGCATTGAGAACAACATTGCACAAAACGCACTGTGGCTTCTCTATGCCTTTGCTGATCAAGGTGGTAAAGCTAAATTTTAGATAGTCTTCTGAATGTTTCCTATAAAAATAATTGCAACTAAAAATAAATGCGGCCACCCCCCCGCCCCCAGAAAACACTTTGCGACCCCTTTGGGGGTCGCGACCCACAGGTTGGGAACCCGGGCTCTATGGGAAACCCACATAAAACAGTCACCAGCGCTTTGCTGTGGTGGTTCATGAATATGCTGAGGTTGCCAGCCTCGTATGGACCTGTATAACCACCAGCAGTTCAAATATGTCAAATTCTAAGTATAAAATATATGTTACAACTCACCTCAATAACTTTTGAGAACTCTAGACTTCTCGCTCAGTGAACAGTCTTGGCAACTTGATGCAGATGCCTGGAACACGCGTCTGGGATATTATTTCTTTTTAGAATCCCTCTGTGACTCGTGAGTGGTCCTGTAGAATCTGGTTTCCGTTTTAATATTGACGATTTTCTACTGATGTTTCAGCAGATGCTCTAATACGTTTTGTCCGGTCCTATAAGTTCATAATCCTGACTCTTTTCTTCCCTAGCTTGTCTATTCTGGCGGTCTTAGAATTCAACCAGTCACTTTCCATATAAGGAGTTGTTATTTCCGTCGAATATCGGTCATGTCCACTATTATCACATTTTCAACTCACTCCTTTAAATGTCTACCCAGATTGAGATTATCTGTACTTATTATCATAGGTAATTTCAGAGGTCTGAGTACATAGCTTATCAGACACTCCCATCGCTTGCCTTTACGCTGGAGCGATACAAATCCGTTTGCCCGTTTAGACAGACATGGTTATGCAACTAAACCCGTATTTCAAGTTCGTCTTACCTGGAGTCAATCTAGTTATTATCACAAACATTTTAAACACAAAGAAGGGAAACCCTAATCCTGTAAACAGTATATAAATATTACACACACATAAAGGTATGTTTTCAGGTACTCGTGAATAATACAGAAGTAGAAAACTAGACAACAGACGTGAGTGTCTTACCGGGGAATCGAACCCAGGACCTTCCGTGCGGCACCCCCGCCTAGCTATGGAAGCGAATTACACTATCCTCCCTGCTAGCTTTATTATTCACGAGTGCCTGAAAACATCATACCTTTATGTGTGTGTAATATTTTTTTGGTTATTACCACGTTTAGTGATTCAATTAATCTTTCGGGATGGTCAATTACGCCTTGACCTGACGTGAATCGAAGTGTGTAAATGTAAACAGTGACCGTAGTACGGATTTCTGGCTTCCGAAAATGAGAAAAAGTTAGAGAATGAGAGAGAAAATACAACAAAAAGAACGATCTAGTTATGTGACACCATGCAGTCAGAGAAGCATATCACCGTTCAGTTTCCAATTCTTTAGATTTGCTACGCTTTGGTGCACGTGAAGAACATTTTGAAAAAATAAACAAACGCAGCGTTTAATGTCAGTCTTTGCTCTTTGTAATCTACATCGATATGGTGCAATCCAAATATATAGTTACGAATAATGCATGTGTTTGTTGCTTTAGTTGACGCACACGATTTGCACTTTGTATTGTTTTCGCTTATCATTTCTATATAAGCAAACACCTATGAAATGCGGCCAATTTTCTCCAGGAATAAATGAAATCCAAATACAATGGAAATAATCAGTTTAAATGAAACCCTTTCTACAGCAATACCTGTCTGAAAACTAAACACCTCAGAATGAACAAATAAATTTTGTTCCAGCAGATTTTCGGAATATGGTAATGAGCGACAGTAGGACAAAAATAGAAAAAGGGAGGAACACATTATAGAATGCCATTAAGCAGGATATGGGATGAATAAAGTGGCAAACCCGAGGCCTGTAAAATATCGTAAAAATCCATAAATCTCGCCGTTTGTACGTCGGTCACGTCTAAGGGATGCAACTGTGGTTGAAAGTTAGACATTAATTGTATTGTTTCCCTTATATGTACTCTCCCGGAAATAGTAACACTCAACGAAGAAAAGTCGGTGTAGAACCCAGTTTCATTCCGGAAACGGATTTAACTCATCATTTTGTTAAACATAACCTTAAAATGTAAGTTTTTGATTGTTTCTTCGAGACAAAATTTTAATTTAAAGTATTGCAGACTTATTATTATGGATCAAAATGATAAGATGGCTGCAAAACGAGCTGCAGATGCTAAGAGGAAGAGACGATCGCGTCAATCACAACGTGCAAGCGAGACTATAAGAAGCAGCAATACGACGACAACATGAAGCGGCACAAAGACAAGCACAGCGTCAGTCACAACGAGCAAATCAGTCTGCAGAAGAGCATGAATCTCAACGCGCTGCAGAAGCTTTTTGCTTTCGTCAGTTGAGAGCATCACAACGAGCAAAGGAGACTTCAGAAGAAGCAACCGAACGTAGAGCAGCGGCTGCAAAAGTGAGACGATCAAGAGCTGCACGTAGTCCAACAATTCCAAATCATGTTGCCTTTGATGAGAATGCAGTTGCTGTACACAACTGCGGCCCAGTGGATCAGGAATGTCAGTTCTGTCACTCTCAATTTTCAAGTGGAAAGATCAACCTATGGTACACTCAAATATTGGTGCCATAAAGGTACAGTGCTGTTGGAGCAAGAAGGAAAGCAGAGACGTCCTTTTCCTCCGTATCTCAAGGATCTTTTGAGCAACCCAGCGCATCCACAACATCGACATTTTAAGGAAAATATCCGTTCCTATAATTCAGTCTTGGACTTTGCATCCATGGGTGCCCAAATCGATCGCTTCGTTGGACGTGGACCATACGTGTTCAGAGTGCATGGACAGATCTATCATTTGATTTACTTCCGTCATTATCGACGGGTTATTGCTAGTAAATAAATAATACACAAAATGGTATGTTTCAGGCAATCCTGAGAAATAAATACTGTAAGCAGAAAACTAGACAACAGACGAACATCAGAAGTGCGTCGCTTTAGTACTGCTTTATTCTATCTCCATTTTTGGCAAAAATTGATCTGGGGTCATAAAGTGATGTCATTTAAGCTACTCTATCATCCTACAAAATATCTTACAGGTATCCCGTATATGAGAACATATTTTCAAAAAAAATAATAATTTTGATTGAAACGTTTATTGGATTTTAATTATTTTTTTTATAATAAAATTTTGCCTCGCAATGACGAGGCGCGTCCGCTCAACCTAGCCGGTTATATTACGGCGCATGTCCAAATATAAAATACATTTAGGTCTGGAGAATTGTATTCTAAGTCCAATCACATTTATATTGCTCTATTCCACTCCTGATCTGCCAATCAAACTAGTCGTAGTCATCATGTGATGTTGTGAATCACTATTGGGACGTAAAGAAACATATTTGCTGCCGCCGCTGTATTAAAGCTGATTTGGTATCTCACAGATACGACTTAACTACGTATATACGAAGTTAAGATGTCTTGATACAGGCATACCAAAGTAATTTGTGAGAGGAAAAAATGCAAACAAAATTGAAGAGATCAAGCTCTAAGAAGGGCGGAAACAAATCAACTCTTTTCCTAGAATACCATCACAATACCGTGGAGCTACCTCTAAAAGCGTACCTTCAAAAACAGCTTAAGCTGAGCGAGATATATGGGTTTTATGTTACTCACTGTGAAGAAAGAGGCATCTAGCATGTCAAAAAACATAAGCATGATGAAATATTCAATACAGAATTCAACATTAGTTTTCTATCCTCAAAGAAAGACAGATGTGAACTTGCAAAAGTAGAGGTATGTCTGAAGATAAAGAAGAATTAGAAATACACCGGAACAATGTTGAAAAAAGCTGAAGCTGAAAGATAAAAGGATAGAAATAACAAAAGCAAGCCAGTGCTTTGTTTTGACTTAGAAAATTTGTTAACACTCCCGAAATGTGGTGTTCTAGTTTTTCTTCACAAACACAAGCTGTGACATTCAACCTGACTGTCACTTTGTCATTGACAAGGAAATCTTACTTTCCTTTGTGTCATGAAATAGGAAATGGGAGATCTGCAAACAATATGAGAAAGTTATTAGAGATCTTCATGAACTCACAGAGATTATTCTATGGTGTAGAGCCCTTTTCGTAGACCTCTACACTCCTTTACAGATGAAGGTAGTCTCATATTATTAATATGTTGTCCTACCTCTGTAATAAACTTTACGCACCGACTTACATGAGAGTAAGTCTTATTGGTGAGTTTGATTCCATTAGCGCACGGTTGTGCACTAAGGCGTATAGGGGTTATCCCGTCCGCACGTGTATCTAGACAGTCGGTTGACGTCATGTGTGGGTTTGAGAAGCAAGAATCCCAAGTTCTACTAATGAAGCTTTGGGAGTTCGAGACCCGTGTTTTGAGTAAAGTATTTTATATTTAGACCCGGTCCTGCGGATTAGCAGTCGTAGCCGGTGGTCGTCCACGTAAGTGTTGAGTCGTTGGAAGAGCCAAGTATGTACTTATTATAATAATAATGATTGTTCTCCAAAGTCGTGAGTATCTAGTCGATGACAGGTAACTAGCCTGTACCGAAATGGATTCACAGCTGAAGATATATTTTTGTATGCCAGTAAATGCCTATCAAAGGGATCGGCGGTAACTACCGTGGACCTACGTTATCTATATAATATTAGGAAGCCGTTGGGGTCAGTCACGGCTTACACAAGAGGTAATTCAAGTATCAATGCCTAAGTAACTTTACATGCCTAGAATGTATTTAGTAGGAACCTGCACCTACGTTCTACTATGATTAGTTGATGAGGACTTCTTTATAAATGAACATACTAAAGATCGGGATCTTAGATACTACCAAGTATAATGAGAATCTCCTGTCCTTGAGGAAAGGTCAACCGTGATCAATATAACCTTGTACTTAACTACTTCATGACCTTTATGACTATTGATGTATTCACTCAGAGACCTGGTCAGAATTTGCTTGAGGATTCTTCTGAGACTATTTATTTGAATTTTTATTGAGGACATGCGTCCACAATCATCATGTTGAATTACCTATTAACCGTCAACGTTGAATGTTTCGTCCCGTATGATGTGATGTCAATAAACAATGTATGAACTTTCAAGTAACGAGTTTGACTATCACAGTATTGGCACTTGTTGATGTGCCTACGTTGAGTTTTTCATCTTACTGCATCAAGAATTAATATATTCGCGAAATCAGCACGATTGACACAAGAACACAAACAGTCTCAACAATATAGTCAAAAACATCCAGCTTCAACAATATGGCGGTGCAGTGTGCTCTGAAAATATCCAGTTTTCAGTAGCGGAATCGAACTCAAGTCTACATCCAAACTCGGTTGAACAGAAATATGTTATCTTTCAAGGCGACAACATCTTGGACCTTGCAGCAATTCTAACGGGCATCCTATGTCAAGGACAACCCAGGGACTTTAACTGTCAAGTTTCGACATTAGACTTCGTCATTACAGTACTTCAAGTAGATGACTTAAGCATGCAGTCCCGGATGCGAGGGATATTGTTTTTTAGCCGGTTGAGATAAGTAAAAACGTCGTGTTGTTATTACACCGTTTTACGTTTAACTGTGCCTTGACTTAGTAATATGTCCACTACTCTTTATTCATGTTGCATGTTCTATGTTTAATGTTTATCGTGGGAGGTTGGGAATGGCGACTTAGGACGGAAAAAAATACCAGTTTCACCACAGGTCCGTCTTGAGTGTTCTATAGGAATTGTTTTGCAGACTTCCCTCAGTGGAATGTTCCTATGCGTGAGCATAGAAGGATCTTTGGTCCACTGTGTCTGGTAGTCTGTGACACCTGACTGTTTAGTTGTAACGTCAAGTTTTAATCGTTGTTTTTGGTAGTTATTTTATTCGTACTTAGTTTTATAATGTATTTTGTTAGTATTATGCGTCCTTCTAACCTGACTGTCGTTCAGTTTCTTACACCATTGATGTCTATACACTGTGTTGTCAACTGTCTTGTGTATTATCTGATCGTAGATGTCATCGTAATTTTTTACGACATCCTATTTTAGTTCCACATTTTTATTTTAGTTGATTTCTACGATTGTGTTCACTCGTCTTTGATTATCGTGTCTTGTCAGTATTGTGCTATTGTCTGTCACGTTATTGCTTTCATAACATTTCATTGTATAAATTACTTTATTAATTATTAATATAATTGCCTATTATATGACTCGATTTTACCGTTCTAGGACAGGAACGAAGACCACTTGGTATAGTAACACTTATTAGAGTGAAAAAAAATTATTAGACATAATGGATATTTTGGATCATTTTCTCCGGGAGGGAGATAGAATAGGTAAATGGGGTTCAAGTTGTGAGGAATATGCCATTGAACATTTCTTACTTCAAATTACCCAGGACCTCAAGAATTTTGCTTTTCTTAGGTGTGGATATGGCTTTTCACAAGAGAAAGCAGTGAGACTTGCTAAATTATTATCCACCATTTTTTATGATGAAGGAAAAATAACTACTCAAGACAGTAGTGTTATTGAGGTGGATGAGTTGAAGAAAACCATAACGAAGCACAAGGGTAGGGAGATTGCCCTTACGAATGAGCTGCTACAGCAAAAAGGAGAATATGAGAAGAAGTTGTTGGCTATAGATTTTGAAAATGCTGAGTTGAAGAATAAAGTGACGGTGTTGATAGAGGATAATAAGAAATTTCATGACTCTTCTTTTAGGCAGAAAAGAGAGTTAGATAATGAGGTGACCTCCTTAATGAACATATTTTTCGAAGAAGATAGTGACGATGAAAATAAACCTATTGCTATTAATACTACTTTGCAGATAGATTGCAATACACAAGTGGCTCAAATTCAGAGCCTGACATCTGAGGTAACTCTTTTGAGAGAAAAGTGTAATATGAAAAAAAACGATGGAACAAAACATGAAAGTTTTGGATAAGAAGATAGCAGATCTTACCTTGGCAAATCAAGAACTCAGGAATCTTCTATGTCAACAGGAGAAAGTGTCTCAGGAAAAACAGATAAATATTGAAAAATTACTCATGGAGAAAAATGAGTTAGAGAATGAAGTACGCTCAGTAAAAAAAATTACTTGACAAGGAGAATAAGGTCATTGGAGAATTTGATAAGTTAAATATGGCTATAAAGACAGACTGTCATGCTCATTTGGCTCAGATTCAAGAACTTACATCTGAGATTCCTCTTTTGAAATTAAGGGTTGAGGAGCTTACGAATAGCCATCAAAATGCCATTGAGGCACTTGAAAGAGAAAAGGCCATTAATAAAGAACATGTCAGGAAACACACTATCGATGTTGAACATCTAACTCAAACTGCTGCTGCAGAACTCGAAGTTAAAGATTTAAATATTATGAATGGGATTGCTAGAGAGCTAGAACAAGTCAAAATGAATTATGAGAAGTTGAAGTCAGATTATGTAGAGTTGAAAATAGAAGCTGAAAAACAGAAAAAATTGATAATGAATCTTAGAGATAGAAAAGTCAGAAAGGGAAATAACAAGAATTGCAATTCTTTTAAAGGGAAACAATTTTGTCAAACTTCTCTATATAATGTATCTTCTAGCCAATCTCACAGATCACGAGATTTTCATCAAAATAATTTTGGAAATAATCAAATCAATAATTATCATCATAATGGGAAATTTAGATTACAATCTTTCAATAACAGACAAGGTTATCAAAATAGACAGAATGGTCAATGGCACAATGGTAATAGTCATACTAACCGTGATTTTAACGTAAACAAAAATGCAAATACTAGCAATTGTGGGGATAATAATCAGAATCGATCGCGTCGAAGAGATAGATCGTCGAGTAGTACACGTAGACATTCTAATGTCGCTTTGAGTGATACACATTCAAACAAGGAACAGGATAATAATGTTAATGCACATAGTGCTATGTCATGTTCTCTGGATTTCGAACAGGTCAAGTCTTGTGATGAGGGTAATACCCCATTCCAGCCCAGGGCGATCACGACGCCACGATGCGAACATGTGTTGCCCAGCCTACCAGCGGCTTGTACGGCCACGTCAGCTACTGACTATGGAACAGGAAGCCTTAAATTAAATAAGGGTTTTTTAAATTCCATTCCATGTTCTCTTTTATTTGACTCAGGTTGTAGCACAATCGGTGTACGGACTTCGCTGGTCGACCCATCATGTGCTACTGGCCAGACCGTGCAGTGCGTGACTTTTGGAGGGACTGTGGAGATTTTTCCTACAGCTATAGTTAACCTTCATACACTATTTTTTCCAGGAAAAATTCACGCATGCCTTCTTCCTGCACCTATAAGTGATATTATACTTGGCCGCATACATGAGGTTAAAGAGTGTACCCCACAGCAGATTGCTGATTGGGAAGAGCGAAATATACATGATACCCGTGCATTTACGACTATTCCTAGATTTGTTTCACATACACATATTGCTAAATTGCTATGTAATGATAAGATCTTGGAATCTAGCATCGAAAATGATTCCATTGTTCATTACGCCACTGTTGCTAATGCATTACAGCCTTTACGACATGCGTCCATTCTTAAGAAGGATATTAAGGTTTCAACGCAACCTGTGAAGACTAGTAAATCATTCCGGGGGACATATACCTTCCCTCGACTTGATCAGCAGGCAACTGATCGTAAGAAAAAAGTTACGTTTGAGAAAAAGGAAAATGATGTTCCTAATAAAAATAAGAGTAGTTGTAACTCCGTTGGGAAAATTAATACCAATAAGGTTGCCAGTAAGATTTTAACTTTGTCCAGCAAGCAGGTGTCTACGACATGCCGTACACCTACACATTTGTCTGGCATAAGTAATAATAATCAAGTACAAAAGTATGGTACATTTCAGAATAATCCTAAAGGTATAAATAATAAATATAATATACCTAAGAGGGCTAATGTTACCCATCAACCTTGTTCACATTCTTGTGACTATGGTACCACTTATATTGGTAGAGGTGCATCTTCTCGCACCATCCTTGTGCAAAATCTGCCACAGCGAACTAGTTGGCAAGCACTAGGAGATTTTATCAACCACACGGCAGACGTTAGGTTCGTGCGTCTGTTACCTCATACCAATAACAGGTATGGTGACGCCGTGGTTACTTTTAGGACCAATAGAGATGCTCGCATGGCTATCGAGCGGGATAATGGTGTGTATTTCCACCACCATTCTCTCCGATTACAATTGGTTCCCGATTCTGCGTCACGCAGATAGTAACCTACGGATATTTGATTTTGATTTCACATTCTTTGATGACTCAGCCTATGCAGTCATCATCTCTTTCTTGTAATAGTTACTTGTTCTTTTTCTAGTTCTCATGAACTATTCCAATGGAATTTTATGCCTTTCGGGTTAGTCAACGCTCCTGCCACGTTCGTACGCATGATGCGTTGAATCCTATCTCATCATCCCAACGTCATTGCGTACATAGACGACATTTGTCTTTTCAGTGACTCATGGGAAGAACATTTAGAAGGATTAAACTCATTACTGTCCACGTTACAAAATCATAACTTAACTGCTAAGCCATCAAAGG
This sequence comes from Oreohelix idahoensis, assembly GCA_024509875.1. Taxonomy (NCBI): domain Eukaryota; kingdom Metazoa; phylum Mollusca; class Gastropoda; order Stylommatophora; family Oreohelicidae; genus Oreohelix; species Oreohelix idahoensis. The sequence goes on from JAMPIV010000776.1 coordinate 455,026, forward strand.
CATTTGTGGGTTTCCACGAGATTTCTTTTTTGGGGCACCGTATTGGTCGCGGTATGTTATATACAGAGGACAGTAATGTCTCTAAAATCCTTAACATCTCCACACCTAAAACAAAGAAACAAGTGCGATCTCTACTAGGACTAGTACAATACTATGGGAAATTCATACCACATCTTTCGTCCATTACTGCTCCTTTCTCTTCATTACTTAGGAAAGGTGCAGCGAACGTGATTCGGTGGTCTAACGAACATCAAATCGCGTTGGATATCATAAAGAATTTTTTTTTCGGATCCTCCTGTGTTAAGGTTGCCTAATGAGAATTTGCCATTTGTCTTACGCAGCGATGCTTCTAATTACGGCGTGGGAAGTGTCTTACTACAAGAATATAATGGCACCTTGCATCCAGTTCTCTATGTGTCACGGAAGTTAACCCCAACTGAACAGAATTACTCAGTTTTAGATAAGGAACTTCTCGGGCTTGTTTGGTCAATAAATAAACTTCAGAGATATCTGCTTGGATCACACTTTATTGTGGAATCAGACCAAAAAGCGCTTACTGCACTTAACACAAAGGACGTGAAATCTGCCAAATCTACTAGGTATGCGATCGCTCTACAACCATATAGTTTCACAATTCGATCCATACCTGGCACACAGAATGTTCTCGCTGACATCTTGTCGAGATGTCCGAATGAATCGAGTTAGCAGCTACGCACTAAAGACAACTGAACTTCGACACTGACAGTTCGTCGATTGTAACTTTTTACGTGTGATACCTCGATTATAAGAGTCATTAACATTCAGTCAAGTGAAATCTACAATGCTTATGTATCAAAATAAAAGGAACGTTAAGGTATATGACTATCTTTGTGAGAATAACATTCACTTAATTATGACATTGAAGAGATAATAACGTTGGAAAAGGATTATATTTTCTCACCGAAATAACATTTCTAGCACTTTGATTTCTTCGTGGAACTGAACTTGTTATATTATAAACTGTTCACTAACAGGAAAATGGAACTTTCGGTATTTAAGGAATTAATAACATTATTAGAGTGAAATAAATGAATTAATTAGATTATTAAACTTAGATACTTAGTTAGTTAAAATAATGATTAATGTAATTAACTATACAATATTTAAGTGGATTTATCAATATTTGTATTTAAGCACATTAATTTAACATTAGTACTTTAATTAGTACCACAAAAGGACTTAGAGACACAGTTAAGTGCGTTGATCTTACACGTGTTTAAATTCTATTCTTTCATTTTTATTCATTTTTTCACTTGTCATTTTAAATGCATATCCATCACTTTTCTGTTTATTCATTGGTTTCTCATCATTTCTTTGTATTTGCGTTTACATTTGTTTTAATTCAATATTTCTAATATGATATTTTATTTCATTGACCACATTGTACCAAAGGTGTGCAATTGTGGATGTATGCTTTTATGCATACCTTTTGTTGTTTGATTTAACTGGAATTTCATATTTTATTATTTTTATCATGATATATTGGTAAAATAGAAATATGTAAACTTGACTTACCTCTATCCTCGAGTAGTAAAGAAAAAATTAATATAATTAATTTTTTTTGGGGGGATTGGTAAGGAATCTGTAGAGCCCTTTTCGTAGACCTCTACACTCCTTTACAGATGAAGGTAGTCTCATATTATTAATATGTTGTCCTACCTCTGTAATAAACTTTACGCACCGACTTACATGAGAGTAAGTCTTATTGGTGAGTTTGATTCCATTAGCGCACGGTTGTGCACTAAGGCGTATAGGGGTTATCCCGTCCGCACGTGTATCTAGACAGTCGGTTGACGTCATGTGTGGGTTTGAGAAGCAAGAATCCCAAGTTCTACTAATGAAGCTTTGGGAGTTCGAGACCCGTGTTTTGAGTAAAGTATTTTATATTTAGACCCGGTCCTGCGGATTAGCAGTCGTAGCCGGTGGTCGTCCACGTAAGTGTTGAGTCGTTGGAAGAGCCAAGTATGTACTTATTATAATAATAATGATTGTTCTCCAAAGTCGTGAGTATCTAGTCGATGACAGGTAACTAGCCTGTACCGAAATGGATTCACAGCTGAAGATATATTTTTGTATGCCAGTAAATGCCTATCAAAGGGATCGGCGGTAACTACCGTGGACCTACGTTATCTATATAATATTAGGAAGCCGTTGGGGTCAGTCACGGCTTACACAAGAGGTAATTCAAGTATCAATGCCTAAGTAACTTTACATGCCTAGAATGTATTTAGTAGGAACCTGCACCTACGTTCTACTATGATTAGTTGATGAGGACTTCTTTATAAATGAACATACTAAAGATCGGGATCTTAGATACTACCAAGTATAATGAGAATCTCCTGTCCTTGAGGAAAGGTCAACCGTGATCAATATAACCTTGTACTTAACTACTTCATGACCTTTATGACTATTGATGTATTCACTCAGAGACCTGGTCAGAATTTGCTTGAGGATTCTTCTGAGACTATTTATTTGAATTTTTATTGAGGACATGCGTCCACAATCATCATGTTGAATTACCTATTAACCGTCAACGTTGAATGTTTCGTCCCGTATGATGTGATGTCAATAAACAATGTATGAACTTTCAAGTAACGAGTTTGACTATCACAGTATTGGCACTTGTTGATGTGCCTACGTTGAGTTTTTCATCTTACTGCATCAAGAATTAATATATTCGCGAAATCAGCACGATTGACACAAGAACACAAACAGTCTCAACAATATAGTCACCAGCTCATAGTTCCACCCAACAAGTGGACAGCGTCCATTATATAATTCAACGACACGTCAGGGACTATGAAGTCTGTCCTCTTAGTTTGATGAAACGACTAACAGAAATGAACAACGCGCTATTATGCAGGGAAATACATTCTTTGACTACCAAGAATGTGCAAAAAACAAACAAACAACAAAATTACTCTTTTCGAATTGTCCATTTATATGCATAAGACAGCTGCAGAAAGGCTTATCTGTATACAGTTGAATACAAGCTGTGTCATTCAGCCACAGAATGAACTGCAGTATCATTAGGATCTCGCAAGAAGATCCGCTGGAGCATTCGTGTGCCAAATGAAGTAGCCCTAAGGAAACTGGAAGCGTGACCTATAGCAATAGAGAAAAAACAAATCTAAAGAGCATGTTCAGATACATACCACAGTTGTAGAGATTTTATGAGCACTCTGTTTAAATCTTGACTTCTCTGAAGTATTTTTCCTCATTTTATTGTTATGTGTAAATGTGTAGCAAAATGACTTACCTGAAATATCAGTACAAAATTGTGTTAATTTAATTCAGTAAATAATATACACATAAATATGGCTCCTTTGTTATTTATTGTTGGCCTGCCTGAACGAGCTTGTTAAGGGGAGGAGCTACACTGAAATGCTATTTTCGTTATTAATTGCTGGATTTCAATGAAAATGCACAGACTTAACCTATATCAATACTAGATACGAAAACTGAAGAGATTTATGGCACTGCACTACTGGTTGCCATAGAAACGGTGGCCATATTAGATTCTATTGTTCTATTTCAATTTGCTAAGGCTTTTTTATTTATTAAGCTATGAATACCAAAAATGAACACAATGTTTATCATTATATTTTAAAACTTTTCAATTGTTGGATTTTTGATAACTTTAATACAAAAAAAGTTGTAGGACTTTGAATATAGTGTCTAAAAAAAGTAACAAATTTTGATAAATTTTACATTATTTTTTGCAATAAATCAAAAGTTTGATCAGATACTCAAAATCCAGCAATATGAAAGTTTTAAAAGATTATGCGCAACATATGTGCCAATTTTTATGTCAATTAACACATAAGTGTGGAAGTTTTAAGGAAATTAGGATGAGAAAATTAGATTTTGAGAAAATCGCATTTTTCTCCATAAATAGACTACAAATAAATAAGTCTGTAATATTGCCCCTGAAAAATTGGTTACTTATCATTTGGAACATACTGGTAGCATAGCCAGCTTCCTCTGCAGCTTCCTATCTGGCTTTCTGTTGAAATTTGTGCCTAATTTCCTTCCTTGTCTTAGCGCAGTTTTCTGACGTTTTAGAGCTGAGCAACATTGGATTCTTTGTTCTATTTCAATTTGCTAAGGCTTTTTTATTTATTAAGCTATGAATACCAAATATGAACACAACGTTTATCATTATATGTTAAAACTTTTCCAGTGATGGATTTTTGATAACTTTAATACCAAAAAAAAGTTGTAGGACTTTGAAAATAGTGTCTAAAAATAGTAACAAATTTTACTAAATTTTACATTACTTTTGTCAATTAACCAAAAATTTGATCAGATACTTAAAATCCATCACATAAAAAGTTTTAAAAGATTATGGGCAATATATGTTCCTATCCTTGTCAATTAATACATAAGTGTGGAAGTTATAAGAAAATTAGTATGAGAATAATGATTTCTTTAAAATCACATTTTTCAATATAATTAGAATATAATTAAATAAGTATGTGATACTGCAGCAAAATAAAATAACTTACTAGTCATGCAGAACATACCGGCAGCATATCCAGCTTCCTCTGCAGTTTCTTGTCTGGCTTTCTGTTGAGATTTGTGCTAAATGTCCTTCATTTTCTTAGTGCAGTTTTCTGCCATTTTAGAGCTGAGCACGAGACGTTTAACGCTTTCTTGCTCCTGCCAGTCGACAAGCCTCTTTTCCACTGTTCAGCCCCAGGACTTTCTTGAAAAATATAGCAGCCTCAGGTCCTTGATTAAATTCAGCAATATTAGGGCTATATGGTTTAATTGCTATGATCTGATTGAATGCTTTCCTATCACAAGCACTTTACACGGTGTAGCGAAATTTATGTCGCGTCAGAGAACAGCTTCACAAATCACTACCTGCCTCAGCTTCCATGACATTTGAACTTCCTAGAAAGAGGCAAATGTTTACATTAGTAAAATTTCAAATAAAGATGTAAACAAGCATTAATAAACTGTGTCTTAAAGTACAATGGAAGCAAAACAATACATGTAAGTAATGAAATATGTTTCTAAACTTGATATTTATGGAGATCAAAATAAATTACATGAATGTCTATGCTTAGACAAGGGGAAACATAAAGTAAGTTTCAAAAGTAAATACCTTCAAAATGTATATGACAGCCTTGCTTCACTTTCCATGTGATGAAGTTTCCAATCTTTCTTCTGGTACCAAGAACCAGCTGTTGCACATGTCTGGCAGGCATTTTTTAAATAACACATAAGCATCTGTGACAAGACATGTCAATAAAAATACACAAGAAACAAACATTAAATTGAGGAAACAAATATGCACTGTGCTTACAAGAATCATGATAATGTACTGAATTATGAGAAGTCACCCGTTATTCTGTAAACTCAGGAAAACGTGATGATTTTTAATTGACTGTCTACTACTCGTAATAGCTAGTTCATGTAACTCCCTGGTGGTTGAAATGAAGCACAGTGGGCCGCCTTCTTTGATGTTATTCCAGTAAGTAGCCAACGTCGTAAGGTTTAGGGTTAGGTTAAGATTCTTAAACCTGGTTGAAATGAGTCACTGTGGGCCGTCTTCTTAGATGTCATCCCAGTAAGTCGCCAACGTCGTTAGGTTTAGGATACATTTACGTAACCATTAGCCTTTTTTACTGCGTCTCTGAATTCTAATCTAAGGAACTATCGTACAGATGGTCCTGTCTGCTTCATTTCAACCACTAAGCCTAACCCTTACTCCTGTTTACTGCGTCTCTAAATTCTTGTCAAAGGCCACATCAAACAAACGGTCCGCTGTGTTTTATTTCAACCCTCCTTGCCTGAGTACTAATGTCCCAGTTTTTACCATTACATCGTCACAATAAGTACGTTTTACCTCCAGTGTAGGCTAAGTCTTGCTTCCATCTCTAACTCTGGCCTATTCCAGTTGGAGATAACGAGAGCATCTCGTTTTTATAGGCATTGTCACAACTATTACTAAACAAAACTGTAATTTCGAACCTTAATGTAAACACGCGGCCATATTGTCGTTGCCGGTCACGTGAACGCGCACAGCCAATTAAAAATTTAGAATCGAGGGGAAACCCTTATTGTTGACTTGGAAGTTATAAATTTCCAATCTGGCATTTGGAATCCCGAAATAAGTGACCTGCTTATAGTAAAGTGCAGATTTGGACGAATCCAACGATGTATAATATGTAGGGGTGTAAGCTTGGTTGCTATGTAAAAAAAACTCGGTCTAATCAGACATTTTTTCTCGAGTTTGAGAAAATCACTCCATACCATACCTTTTTCAAAGTCAAAATAAATATTGTTAGAATGCATTTTGACGTTTAATTCTGTTATATTTAGATTTAGGAGATGCTAAAGTATCAGAAAATGGACTAATCCCAAAATCCACCATTTTTGTATTTTGACGTTAATTTCATGCCCGCTCCTGGCCTTAAAGTGAATGTTTCTGAGAGGAAGAACAACCGTATCAGGAAATAGCCTTCAAACTCTCACCATTTTGTAAAGAGGTATAATCTTAAAGAGGTATAATATATATATTTTTTAAAAGCAAATGAACATCTGAGAAGAGAACGTAAGAATTAAGCTATAGATCTGAACTGAGTTTCTCTTAACACGCCCCAGGCTGTCTTCACCAGGACACTGGAGATGGAATAATTATGTCACTGTACGGCACATATATGGAGATAGAATTAAGAAACCAAATAGGAACTGAATAATTCTGTTGGCACATTATTCTATCTCCAACCGGAAGCTGCTAATAATTCTTTTTTGAAAAATGTTTTCCATATTCTAAATTTTGATTTCAAATACATTCAACAGTTTCGATCATCGCGCAAAATATCATTTTAATGTGATAACTCCTTTATGTTCAACTGATACCCCGAAAAGTTTGGATGTGTTTTTCTCAAAACATGCTTCCGTGGAGATGGAATAGAGCAGTACTAGGGCGACGAGTGATAGACTTACCGAAGACTCGAACCCACGACCATTTGAACGACAACACCGCCCATGTCGAATAGTACGACTCCTATGATCATCATTTTGGTTACAGAAGGGATAAATAACGACCAAAAAAAAAAAATAATAAAAAGCACAGGACAGACGTGTCAAAGTGTGTTAAATTTGTCTAATATCATCATCATCATCAGCTGCCATCTTCACAACGAAGGTTCTCTGTAATGGATCTCCAACGTCTTCTGTCTCTTGTCTTGGTGGTGCACTCTGATAGACTCTTTCCTGTCCATCTCTTGATGTTATCTTCCTACTTATAGCGCTGTCTTCCCCTTGCACGTTTGCCTTCACCTCTCCTTTCTATTATGGACTTCTGCAAGGTGTTATGCCTTTTTATCTGGCCAAAGTATTTTAGCTGTCGAACTTTGATCTCCCTCATTAGTTCTCTTTTCATACCTAGGTTTTCTAGGACCTCCTTATTTGTTTTCTTCTTTTTCCATGAGATACGCCCCATTCTTCTATATATCCACATTTCAAAAGCCTCAATTCTTTCTTCCAATTGCTTATTCATCGTCCATGTTTCTACACCATACAGTAATGCAGAATATATATAACACTTTTTGATTCTCAGTTTTAATTTGTGAGATAACTGTTTAGATGTCAGTATTTGTTTCATGTTGTTGAATGTAGTTTTGGCCATTCCTATTCTCTTCTTGATTTCTGTTTCACATCTGCCATCTTCTGTTATTATATGACCAAGATATGAGTAGCTCTTGACTTGTTCCAGGATTTTCCCATTTATGCTTATCTTTAATATGGGTGTTACGGTGGGATATATTAGAGGATCATGCATGTATACGCGAATGATAGCAGGTGTTCATTCAGGACATTATGGTCAGTACACATAACAAAGCCGGTAGGTGAACAGGTCCACGGGAAAACATGGTTGACATTTAATACCGTACATAAAGTCACTTCACATAGTATCCATCAACACATCAAAAGTACATAGCAATGGATAAGCGTAGTAGATTATCCCTCGTCCGTCAATAAGTTTCAAACGTTAGACATCTTTACGTGGCATATAATATAATAATGATACACTACTCTCATCTCCACTCAATCCTGGCCGTTGTACTAAAGGTTCGAGCAATCCACGAAAACCAAAGTAATGCGGCAGAAGAAATCAGGGCAAACCAAATATTAGTTGCCTCATATCTCAAAGTTAGACTTGTAGTAAATTATGGTATGAACTTCTAGATAAGTTCGTGAACCATCTTACACATAACGTGGCGGCCTCATAAAATCAATAATGCCACAATGGATATATTCATATCACGCTCCATTATCCCGGAGCTCGAAAAATTACATCTCTCTTGGACGCAAACACAAAGACGGAAGCCCAATTAATTAACACACTGAACGCCACGACATGTGACAGAAAACGTCACTAGTTGACCGTCGCTCAATACGGGTGAACGCTTCGCTCACCACGGGTGGACGCTTCGTGCAAACCGTAGTTTGTCTACAGGCGAACACAATTCCTCACATATAAATGGAAATGTGCTAGCGTGTAGTAACATGCCACACTATTTTATCTGCATCCCAAATCTATCCTTAACATATCACCACCTTCGCGGTGTAAAAAAAAAACAAATTTATTTGTTTTTATTTTTTCAATTCAAATATTTCCTATGCGGAAATAGCGGCCAAAATTGATTATATCACAAATATTGGGCCACGTCGAAAATAATCTAGTCGCAGTCAGTCTGCATAATGTAACTTATCATTAAATAACATGCTAGATGAATTTGTCATCAGTCATAAATAGTCATATGTTCATAAGTACTTACTTACTACTTACTTAGTCGTTCCCCTTCTACCGTGAGGTGTAGAGGTTTGGAAGAGAGAGCGCCAGACCATTCTATCAGCTGTCTTCTTCCTGGCCTGGTTCCATTCTAGTCCTCGGTCCTTCAAAGATTGTCTAATGTTGTCCTCCCAGCGGACTCTGGGTCGTCCTGGAGGTCTGGATCCCTGGCTCTTTGTTTCCCATGCTTGTCGTGGTAGCCGATCTTCTCCCATTCTGCAGACATGGCCAAACCATCTTAGTTGGGACTGTTCTATTTGGGTCTGCAGCGGATGGGATTTTAGGCCTTGACGGATCGTCTGGTTGCGGACCATGTCTCTTCTTGTTACTTCAACCACTTTCCTCAGATACCTCATTTCTGAGGTTTGGATCTGGCTTTTGTGGGTTGTAGTCATTGCCCACGACTCGCATCCATATGTCAAGACTGGGACATAGGTGGAGCGGTATACAGCCATCTTCGTTTTCTTACCAACCTCTTTCTTGCTGAGGAATCCACGATTTATGGCCTGAAAAAGTCTCCCAGCCGCTGCTTTTCGAGTGGCCAACTCTTCTTTGATGCCTCCCTTTCGGTCTATAATAGCTCCGAGATATTTAAAGTGGTCGACCTGCTCCAGGACCTGTTCTCCCAACTTAATCTGATGTTTTCTTTCTTCTCGTGATATCACCATGGATTTTGTTTTAGAGCTGCTTATGACCATCCCTCTCTTCTCCAGCTCTTCCTTCCAGACTTGCAGGTTGGATTGGAGATGTGCCTCTGATTTAGCAATCAGGGCAACATCATCAGCAAATGCCAGCTCCGAAATATAGACCTGTCTCATTTTCCAGTACCCCACTGAATACTTTCTTGTTCTCTCCTTACATGCCTTGATGACATCGTCCATAAGGAGTATGAAGAGGTAAGGTGATAGGATATCACCTTGTCTTACACCAGTGGTGGTCCTGAACTCTTCTGACTTATGGTTTGCTGTCCTCACATAATTTCTGCAAGACTTGTAGAAGCTCTGTATAGCATGAATCAGAGGTGCTGGAATATTCTTCCTTGCCAAACAGTCCCAAAGTTTGCTCCAGGGGACCCTGTCAAACGCCTTTTCCAGATCTATGAAACAAAGATGGATCTCACTCTTATACTCAAGGGCCTTTTCACTCAGCTGTCTGAGTGTGAAGATTAGGTCTTGAGTACTTCGGTTTGCTCGGAATCCGCACTGGACCTCATCCAATTGTGGCTCAGCTAGGCGTCGGAGTCTCTGCTCTAGGATTCTAGAGTAGATTTTACCAGGGACACTGAGAAGGGATATGCCTCTATGGTTTCCACATTGTCGATTGTCACCCTTTTTGAAAATTGGTGTTATGATGGCAATCTCCCAATCCTTTGGTATGGTCTTGTTGCACCATGCTGCCTGTAGGACCTTTAAGAGTAATAGGTCGCCTGATGCTCCCATGTACTTAACCATTTCTGGGGTTATACCATCATGCCCTGCTGCTTTGCCCATCTTGATTTTCTCTAGTGCTGCCCTCAGTTCTTCCATCTTTATGTCATCTTCACCATCATTGGTTTCCTCTTCTGTGTCAGTGGTTATCATTTCTGATGCTTCATCATGCTCACCATCCAGGAGTTCTGAGAAATATTCTTTCCATCTTTCCATTACTTCCTTCGGGGCAGTAAGCAATTTGCCTTGCTTGTCCTTTATAAATTTGAGAGGGCATTGTTTTTCTTTCCTCATGTTCTTTAGGGTCTTATAGAACAATTTCTGGTTTTCTTGTGCATCTTTTTCTAGCTTTTCTCCAAATTCTTCCCAGGACTTTTGTTTTGCTGCTAGCACTTTGTTCTTTGCTTCTGTTCTGAGTGTCACATATTCTCTATATTTTTCCATTTGTCCTGTTGTGTTTTTTAGCTCCTAAGTATTGTTTCCATGCCATTTTCTTCTCTCTTATTTTCTCTTTGACTTCCTCTGTCCACCAAGGTGTCCTCTTTCTCTGGTTCCCAAGTCGGACTTCACCGCATGCTTCTGCAGCAGCTGTCTTTATGATATCCTTGAATTTATTCCAGAGGGTTTCCAAGTCATCAGGTCGTTCTTCTGTGTTACTCACTGCTGTAGCAATAAGCCCCTGATATCTGGTCTTAATTTCTGGCTCTCTCAGCTTGTAGGTCCTAATGCTCATTTCTCCTGCTCGTTTACTTGGTTTCTTGCGTGATGTTGGGCAGTTCCTAGGCTGAGCAACTCTTTCAGTTGTTCGTTTGATTGTTAGCAGGTAGTGATCACTTCCAATCTCTGGCCCCCTCCAGACTCTTGCATCTCGGACATATCTGAATGAGCTTCTCCGAACAATGGCATAGTCGATCACTGACTTCTCATTCTTGGTTGGTTCACAACTAGTGTATGCATGTATGCGCTTATGGGGGAACTTTGTGTTTGTAATGATCAGATTCTGCTCACTGCAGAATCTAAGGAGTCGCTTTCCATTGTCATTGAGAGTATCTTCTCCATATCTTCCGATAACTCCACCCCATCTAGCATGGTCATTATGTTCATAAGTAACAAGTCATATACAGTCGATATTCCAATGATGTAACAAAAAAAATACTGTTACGTACATTTATTACCTAAGGGGGTAGTCTTCGGTCCTGCCAAATGTACGCACCAGTCTTAATATAGTTATATTATTTGTGCGGTCGAATGATTCGCGCACTGACGTGCACAAAGCAGTGTGAGTTGCTTTGGGACGCACGGGTAACCTAGTTGAGTAGTTTCTGACGTCATGATTTGGAGGGGCAACATGGACCTTGTTTATGTCCGTGATTGATATATATTATTATTGTATTCATGGCACGTTTATGGAAGCCATTTATTCTAGTGATCTGTATTGGTCTTCAGGTCGAAACCAATAGCAGTAATGTCACGTAAGTTATCGCCCCACTTCTTACTGTATGCTGTATTGAAGGCCGCTCTTATACTAGTCTAGCGGGAATATGTTATTCCTAGAATGGACCTACAGAGCCGTTAGCCTTTTTAGGATTCGTATCGTAGAAGAAGGATTCCTACGAGTGGGAAAGAAGTTAATTTGATTGCAGTATTCATGTGTGTAAACGCCTTTATTGTAATGCCAAAGTCGTGGCATGGATACCGAGAGGTTAGCCAACATGAAATACTAACCTAGATGTATCTCTATGTATGTACCCTTAATATGATGTTGAACAGACGGAATGAGAATTGAAGTCTTGGATCAAGACAGTTTTATTGCATGAATGCAGGATTCAGTGGGTTTGAGATTTGTGTACCCAATTGGATGTCCTTCGTAAAGGTCAACGGACATTCCCTTGCTGTTAAAACCTAGTATGAATATTATTGGATTCTTATTACTTACGTGAGAGAGGATTTTAGATATGAATGACGGCACTCCTCCGGATAGCGGTCCCAAATGAATCGATACGGTTTGTGTTAGAAAATTTCCCTTACAGGGCCTCATTCTAAAAATGCCGGTTCAGGGGCGACCTAAAAAGGTAAAGGATCCCGTTACACGCCCATTGAGGCATGGGCCTATTGGGAATATGGTGTTAGGCTAGGGTTCCCATTCGTCCCGTTTTTCCCGGGACAGTCCCTTTTTTTGATAAAATGTCCAGGTGTCCCGAATTTATTCCAAATGTCCCGCTTTTTAAGGGTCCTTCCTGAAAAAAAAATCGTTGGGTAACGGATTTTATTCCGTGTTTTAGTAGTGTTACTTTATCAATTTTTTTTATCAAGATTTACTAGCATTTCCACATTTATTGTGTACGAGTTGAGGAACTCAAATCATTTTGCGAATTCACCAATACAGAATATACAACTGTTTTGGGTAACAGCAAGACAAGATGGCTCTCTCTCTTGCCTGCAGTCCAAAGAGTTATTGACATTTTCCCTGCATTAAAGTTATATTTCCTTTCCATTCACAAATGTCCTACCAGTCTCAAAAATTTCTTTGAAAATCCACTTTCAATTACACTCCTGCATTTCATTGCCAGCCAGTTAAAAACTTTTTCTGATACCATCAAATGTGTTGAAAAGCAAGAGACAACAGTAATTGAAGTGAAGGATGATGTAAACAAACTGGTGGAAAAATTAAACTACAGGAAGGCAGAAAAGTTTCTTACCACTATTGTGAGAAATCAGTTGCAAGAATTAGAAAAAGAAGGACACATAACAGTTGAAAAGTTTCAAAGCTATGCAGTAGATTTCTATGACACCTGCATTGAATATATTCAGGAGTGGTGTACACCATTTCTTACGCCTCTTCAGTCTATGGATTGGATCAATTTGAAGGGAAAGAAGTCTGTGACTAGGAAGAACATCCAAGAAAGCTACATATTCATGAAGACAGTGTCACCAAATTTTACCGTGAATGAAGAGGACTTATTTGATGAGTTTGCATGTGTGACAAAAATATTGTGAAAGCAAATTTGATGTGTGGAGTGAACTGAAGGATCAAAGTGTCAGTGAAAAATGGTGTGAGATGTTCGCTCATTTTACAAAGCAGGATATAAATGCTGAGAACCTGAAATGCCTAGTTAGTTTTTGTTTGGCACTGCCAGGATTCAATGCAGCTGTTGAACGTGTTTTTTCATTTAATAAATGCGCTTTGGACCGACGAAAAGAACAGATTTAAAATTGAGACAGTGAAAGCTTTAACCATTATAAAGACCCATTTTAAGGATTTCTCTTGTGCTGAGTTCTATGTCCAAATATCAGAAGAAAAAAAACTTATTAAAAAATAAATCTGATAAATATTCTGATGAATCTGAACTATAAACTTGACTATTGTGTATTTTTTAAAGGTGCGATTTTTCTAATTAATGTCACGAAATGGATTTAGGACTAGAGACTGTCTACCTATAGTGACAAGACACTAGTGAGAAGAAAGACTGAAATGATAGATTCAGATAGAATTATAGTGCAAACTGTGAAAGTTGAGACCATTGGCTCCGAGGTTGAGAACCGAGGTTGATTCTTTCCTCGCCACTTCGGACGTTTAAATTGCTATGGCCTCGAACCACCTCTAACTACCCTATGGGGATAAGGTTCAATTAAGATTCACAAAAACCAAGGTACAGACAACATATAGCTACTGTACTAAAAGGAAATGACTGATGCCAGCTACAATTTATACAAGTTTATTATACACCTATAAACAACAAACATATGCATGTCCCATACATCAAGTGCGAGGATGCACTCCTGAAACAAAATCAAGCACAGTTAAAAATGCATCAACCCCAACCCTTCTCCCACAATTGCAACCTGTATGGAGAAAGAAGGTAAGGTTAACTGAAATGAACTACACTGCACTTGATGTCGCCTACACTCCAAACTAGCTGTTCTAAATTCTAACTCTAACTCCACTGATAGCTGGAACGACGGCGAAGTGACTACACAATCTCTGCACAGACTTCGGTTCTACACAGCCTATCCTGGAATCTCCTGAACACAACTAACTGCACCTCTAAACTTCAGCAGCTGTCCTCTGCTATGATTCACCAAAACTAACAGTTCTGCCTATCTGTGCTGACTTCAGTAGAGAGAATGTTTACCCTATCTCTCTCCACTACTCTGGAATTGACTGAGGTTTAACAGAACCCCCCTGGATTCTGGACTGGAACTGTAGCTGACTTCTACCACTCTGAAATTACCTGCCCGAGTATCTATAACTGGGCCGTCGGCTTTATTATGGCCGTGAAGAAACGAACACAAAATTACCACAACGCTGGCAGCCTGCCAAATCTGCGTGTGTAACGAGCGTCAGAGCTCAGGATTTATCCACAAAAATCCTATTCGCTGGAAAATGTCTTCCCCTGGCTGGGAAAACGTATTTTCTTCCTCTCCTTCCACTACTGGCAACTAACGTAAAACCCTTGCGGTTCTGCGAATGCCCCAACTTTGCCGTGGGAGAAATTTTGTGGTCTCAAAATTCCGCTCTCATTCCCACAAAGCCGGTACCTGCTGTTTTAGACAAAAGCAAAAACAACAGCTAAACAAACCATAATAATACATTTCAAATAACAATTAACTTCCTGACAAACCCTTAAGTCTTTAACACTTAAGTCTCCCCCGTCTATAATCAATACAGCTCCCCTACTCTCTCCCGTTATGCACCACCATACAAAATCATGCAAACAAAGTCCGCTCCCCCACTGAGCTCCCTTCTCTACCTGAGCCCACAAGGTAAACATTGGCTAACCCAGATCGCTTGTTCTGCCTGACTAACTCTGAGCAACAACAATATTTTCAATGGCCCGTCTGGGCAGACGTACTGTGGCCTACTTCTTATGCTGACACTAATGCCGTAATGTTTAACACAACTAAAACTAGCCTTCTCTAGGAATTCCTAAAATTCCCGTCAATAATAGTAATCACATTCAAAATGTAATACAAAATAATTCCCTTTAAAATTACTTCTCCCATCTTCTGAATTCACAGAATAACAAAGCACAATCAATAACCTATAACCCTGTTTACGCTAGCATCTACATGCCGTCAAAAGTTATACATAACCCCTGATTATCAAATTGAAAACCCCGTAGTTCAACCACGTGTTTATAATTTTATGACCACGTGCTTATCTCCCCCTCGTCCCTCTGAACGTCGTATCAATAACAATTCCGTAACCAACGCGCCCACGCGCTTCCAAATTATGCCTCTTTCACTCCCGTCCACAGATAGATGTGTACTATAATATAAATAGCGAGCATCAATACTCTCACTAAAATCACAAATGAAAATACACATTACACACGCTCCCGACTATTCTGTAAATACATATGATTCGCAGATGCGAGTTTCTCTCCCGACCGACTTTGCAATAATACAAAGCGGTGATATCTCAACTTTTAAACCATGCCGCTATTCTTTCAACAAGGAATGAAATGGACCTATAAATTTTCAAGTCTATCACTAAGATCGTATTGATGGCTCTGGAGTTAAGAATTAAATTAAACTAAAACTTCCCAAGAAACTTAAATGATCGGCTAGGACTAGAAAAATTAAATAAAGTCCTCACGCAAAAATTCATGCTTACCAAATCTCGAATGTCCTACTGAAGGCAATCGACTTGACTCTGGCAACCCGGCTTTGGCAATTTTTTCATTAAAAGAGAAAGAATCTATGAAATATAGGCCTTTTATAATCAAGACCCCCACGCGCCGACTTCATGACGTCATATGCGCGGCGTGGTTCTAAAGCCAATCGGAGCTCGGCATTTCAACTGCAGTTGCCAATCAGAACCTTAGATCTTTCTGATGCAACCAGTTTCTGCTAGACAAAGAACTGGGAATTGGTCCTAGCCCTATACTGCGGAAATGAAGCAAAAATGGCCGCAAATAATTTAACTCCCGAAAAATGCGTATATGGCCACGCAATATCTTTAAAAAAAAGGACACTGGTGCAAATCCTGATCCAGCCTCTATAATCTCAATCTAGAATAATACTTTCTAATTCCCTACACCCCCATTCTAAACACATAGATCAAACTCCATCGTGATCTCATCTTGAAAAAAAAACGTAAATAATAGAAGGAGAAGAAACATGGAGAAGGATTTTTCTGTAATCCCTCCAAAAATAGTGAACTAAATGCAAGGAGAAAAAGACATGGGCCATTTGAAAGACAGAATCTCAGTACTTTCGTCACAATTAAGTATGTTTGAAATTTAGAATTCTTTTTTAAAGTGGAAGTTGTGTTAGTTAATGTGTGTGTTTTTATACCAGTATCTTATTTTAAGTGCAACATATAATATATAATAGATTTATTTGTGACCTTATGTTAGGCCCATACTTTCTTGACCATCGGCACACTAGGGGTGATGTGGTCAGCATCACGCCGGCCGCCTTAACCTTCCAAGAGTTGCTCTGGTACCCAATTGGGGCTGGGTCGACCCAGGAGCCGTTTACTAAAAATTCATATTTATGCTGCTGTGAATATTTTCATAAATAATGAACATTGAAAGTTCAGCCCAGGTTATAAACACCTGTCATTGTGTAGCCACGTGAATGTAGACCTAAAAAGGGGAGGAAAAAAAAATCTAAAATTACAAGTTGTGAATAAATTGATATGATGATAGGAAACTCTTTACAGAGCGATACAACAGGAGGCAATCTGATCATCAGAAGTAGTCCCCCCCCCCCCCATCCGACAAGTGTTTCGGCCCAGTATACTCCTTTACACTCTAAGGGGGGCGGGCCCACTTGGGTCATGACTCCCAAGCGTCTCAGCCTCCTGTTGTCTTGTATCGAAAATGAACCCATTTCACTTATGGTAGCAACTTTAATCCACAACTCCGCCAGCCGTGGAGGCAATTGTGAAAGTAACAAAGAGAAGACAAATTATTCCGTTCGTTCCGTCGCACACACTGAGACACCCACAATTTTTAATTTCTAATTTGTGCATTTGAGATAAAAAATATTAATAATGCCAGGTAGACCATCAGCTCCGACACAGATCAGCAACAATGTTCTACCAGTTCAACAACTAACAGCTGTAGATGTCAGACCTAGTGACTTGTATACGTTAATGAACAACAAACTCCAATGGTTACAGTGGCTTGCTACACACCGATTAATAAGAAACTCCGATTCAGTCTACCCAGCTGTAAATGGGTACCTGACTTCTCACTTGAGTTAGGGAAGGAAAAGGCAGTAAGGAAAGGTACTGGTCACCCCACCTCTGTATGCATGACCTAGTATAGTGAGGTCTCTAACACTTCACTCCCCTACGGTAGTATCTGCTATGGGACTACCTTTTTACTCTCCCACTGAAGCAAATGACTATCGATTCAGACATTACCATCTAACCCGTACAGTCAGGTACTAAATACACGTAACTGGCTATGGAACTCTAGACGGTAAAATGTTTTCAACACAAGGATTACTTTCACAATTGCCTCCAGCTTACAGAAAATAAATTCAATCTATCTGCTCAACTATAACTCTATCAATACATTGATCAGATTGGCAATTTCTGTGTTTCAAGAGTAGTTTCCCATTCATTTCTTCTCGTATATATATTTTTTTTAATTATATGTCAAAATGAGGCCCTGTATGGGAAATTTTCTAACACAAACCGTATCGATTCATTTGGGACCGCTATCCGGAGGAGTGCCTGAATGACCAGAGATGTATCGTTTTATCGGAACTGTCACTACTATGTATAAATTGTTCATCGTACCTGTCAAGGAACATTGTACCGTCTTGTCAAACGTCTTCGTACCACGTAATAAATTATAATAACTTTACCGACGAGTTGAGTATGATCATGTTGGCCTGATTTGCCTTCCACTCGTTGAAGTTCTGTTGGATAGCTCTTCATCTAATTTTCATTCTACATTCGCGTCAAGATGCTAGTACATTGGTACATCTGCTACTAGCTATCATGTTACCCGAAAAGAGCGCTCAACAAATACCTAAATGTATGATCACTGTGAGTTTACAATAAACCTATCAAAGAAATAGCATGCATATATGAAAATGGTATGAGATATATAAAATAAAAGAAAACAAAAAAAAAATCCAAATCAAGAATTCAAAATGCATGAATAATAAAATATAATAAAAATAGAATATTATATCTCCAACTAACAATGCTGTCAAAAATCCTAAAATTAAGCTTAAACGCAATTCACACATGACATGAATCAATGCAGCAATGCGATATGACGTTAATGTAGTTAAAGTACATGAATATCTTACAACAAGAGAAAGAAGAGGAAAAAAAATATAGTACAAGAACGCAAGTATAACTAATTGACACAATTATTTCATTACTTAATTATTCTGCTCTAAGTACCTTTTGTACGTTGGCAAGACAAGTAATGTCCAAAAACAAACTTGCAATAGTCTAATCCTACTCCTCACTATCCGTGTCAGGACTAGATTTCTGGCATTAATATAGCAATCTTAATTAATGTGAACGTGCATTCCAGAAAATAACATGATATCGTAGTTGGAAATTGTTCGTGTCTGTAAGTAGAATAATGCTGTTCAATGTACCGCTAGCTAAAGTGAATAATGATTATCTCCAAGTCGTATAAATCCCAAATGTTAATATGGATGGTTTGGACATCAATTTAGTGTTCATGTATTCATCGTCATTTGTCATAATGACTAGTAGTGGATAAACACCATGGCTTCACACATGTATAATATAAAGTCAATTAACTAAATCAATATGAATCTTCAAGTTCGAGCTGTGGGCATCTCGATAAAGCATCTGCGACCACATTTGCAGACCCTGGTATTGCCTCGATTTCATACTGAAAAGGTTGAAGCAGGATGGCGAACCGGGCTAGCTTTGGGTTCTTGTGATTCGCCTTCTTCAATGAGGAAAGGGATTTCTGGTCTGACTGTATGATGAAAGGGGCGCCCAACAAATACCGCTCCAGCTTGACTACCGCCCAGATAACAGCCAGCAGCTCCCTTTCTATAACTGGGTACTTCCTTTCTGCATCATTGAGCTTTCTGGATATGTAGAGGGTTGGATGTAATCTTCCCTCGAACTCTTGCATCAGTGATGCGCCGATACCTTTTGAACTAGCATCTGTGCGGAGATAATAAGTCAGATTTGTATCTGGTAACCTCAAAATAGGTGGTACAGAAAAAATATTTTGAACATAATTTAGCGCAGCCTGGCACTCTGGTGTCCAGTGCACGTGGTTCGGTAAGCCTTTTTTAAGCAAAGCAGAGAGGTCTGCAGTGATTGAAGACAAGTTCGGTATAAATTTACTATAATACTGAATCAAGCCGAGAAGACTACGAACTTGCTTCTTAGTAGTGGGCACAGATAAATTTTAGGATTTTGGAAACATTCTGTGGCACAGTCTGAAGACAACCGTGACCCACTTTATGTCCCAAGAATGAAATTTCCTCAAAGGCAATAAAGATCTTTGAGGGCTTGGCTGTTAGGGGATGGAGACGTAAAGTGTCCAGAAGAGAATGTAAACCTAAGAAGTGCTCCTCCCAAGTGGAACTGAATAGACAGATGTCGTCTATATATGTGATTATATCGGACCGATGAGAGAAAATTTTTCTCATCATATGAACAAACGTTAACTCCGCCTATGCCGGTCCCAAGCCCGATGAAAAGGAAGGAGGGTGGCCTGCATGGAGGCCGCAAGGAGGCAGCCCCTCCACCATGCAAAGGCACAACAGGCCAATCACCTGTTTGCTTTAAACCACGATTACGAGTAACACAAGGGAGAAAACCGGACTGATTCTAAAGGCGACGAACTGGAACGGACTACGGACTACGACTTATGGAACATGGAACACAAGAAGTATAAATGGGAAGGAAGAGGAGCTGGTGGAAGAGATGAGGAAAGCAAAACTAGAAATCCTGGCTATAACGGAAACAAAGAAAAAAGGACAAGGAGTCATGGATCTCAATGGCAACACGCTGCTCTACAGTGGTGTACCCATATCCGAAAGAGCTAAAGGGGGTGTGGGTTGCATTGTGGCCCAAAATCAAAAAGATAGTATCAAGGGGTGGAACTTTGTCTCAGAGCGCATTATGGTTGTGAAACTAAAAGAAGGAGAAACCATAGTCAACCTGGTCATAGTGTATGGGCCAAATGAGGATGAGAGAGCAGAGGTCAAGGAGGAATTCTTCGAGCTGCTTCAAAGGACAGTGGATGACTGCCTAGATGAAGTTATCATGCTCGGAGATGTTAATGCCAGAGTTGGAAATGACCATGCTAGATGGGGTGGAGTTATCGGAAGATATGGAGAAGATACTCTCAATGACAATGGAAAGCGACTCCTTAGATTCTGCAGTGAGCAGAATCTGATCATTACAAACACAAAGTTCCCCCATAAGCGCATACATGCATACACTAGATGTGAACCAACCAAGAATGAGAAGTCAGTGATCGACTATGCCATTGTTCAGAGAAGCTCATTCAAATATGTCCGAGATGCAAGAGTCTGGAGGGGGCCAGAGATTGGAAGTGATCACTACCTGCTAACAATCAAACGAACAACTGAAAGAGTTGCTCAGCCTAGGAACTGCTCAACATCACGCAAGAAACCAAGTAAACGAGCAGGAGAAATGAGCATTAGGACCTACAAGCTGAGAGAGCCAGAAATTAAGACCAGATATCAGGGGCTTATTGCTGCAGCGGTGAGCAACACAGAAGAACAACCTGATGACTTGGAAACCCTCTGGATTAAATTCAAGGATATCATAAAGACAGCTGCTGCAGAAGCATGTGGTGAAGTCCGACTTGGGAACCAGAGAAAGAGGACACCTTGGTGGACAGAGGAAGTCAAAGAGAAAATAAGAGAGAAGAAAATGGCATGGAAACAATACTTAGGAGCTAAGAACACAACAGGACAAATGGAAAAATATAGAGAATATGTGACACTCAGAACAGAAGTAAAGAACAAAGTGCTAGCAGCAAAACAGAAGTCCTGGGAAGAATTTGGAGAAAAGCTAGAAAAAGATGCACAAGAAAACCAGAAATTGTTCTATAAGACCCTAAAGAACATGAGGAAGGAAAAACAATGCCCTCTCAAATTTATAAAGGACAAGCAAGGCAAATTGCTTACTGCCCCGAAGGAAGTAATGGAAAGATGGAAAGAATATTTCTCAGAACTCCTTGATGGTGAGCAAGGTCAAACATCAGAAATGATAACCACTAGCACAGAAGAGGAAACCAATGGTGATGAAGATGACATAAAGATGGAAGAACTGAAGGCAGCACTGGAGAAAATCAAGATGGGCAAAGCAGCAGGGCATGATGGTATAACACCAGAAATGGTTAAGTACATGGGAGCATCAGGCGACCTATTACTCTTAAGGGTCCTACAGGCAGCATGGTGCAACAAGACCATACCAAAGGATTGGGAGATCACCATCATAACACCAATTTTTAAAAAGGGTGACAATCGACAGTGTGGAAACCATAGAGGCATATCCCTTCTCAGTGTCCCTGGAAAAATCTATTCTAGAATCCTAGAGAAGAGACTCCGACGCCTAGCTGAGCCACAATTGGATGAGGTCCAGTGCGGATTCCGAGCAAACCGAAGTACTCAAGACCTAATCTTCACACTCAGACAGTTGAGTGAAAAGGCCCTTGAGTATAAGAGTGAGATCCATCTTTGTTTCATAGATCTGGAAAAGGCGTTTGACAGGGTCCCTTGGAGCAAACTTTGGGACTGTTTGGCAAGGAAGAATATTCCAGCACCTCTGATTCATGCTATACAGAGCTTCTACAAGTCTTGCAGAAATTATGTGAGGACAGCAAACCATAAGTCAGAAGAGTTCAGGACCACCACTGGTGTAAGACAAGGTGATATCCTATCACCTTACCTCTTCATACTCCTTATGGACGATGTCATCAAGGCATGTAAGGAGAGAACAAGAAAGTATTCAGTGGGGTACTGGAAGATGAGACAGGTCTATATTTCAGAGCTGGCATTTGCTGATGATGTTGCCCTGATTGCTAAATCAGAGGCACATCTCCAATCCAACCTGCAAGTCTGGAAGGAAGAGCTGGAGAAGAGAGGGATGGTCATAAGCAGCTCTAAAACAAAATCCATGGTGATATCACGAGAAGAAAGAAGACATCAGATTAAGCTGGGAGAACAGGTCCTGGAGCAGGTCGACCACTTTAAATACCTCGGAGCTATTATAGACCGAAAGGGAGGCATCAAAGAAGTGTTGGCCACTCGAAAAGCAGCAGCTGGGAGACTTTTTCAGGCCATAAATCGAGGATTCCTCAGCAAGAGAGAGGTTGGTAAGAAAACGAAGATGGCTGTATACCGCTCCACCTATGTCCCAGTCTTGACATATGGATGCGAGTCATGGGCAATGACTACAACCCATAAAAGCCAGATCCAAACCTCAGAAATGAGGTATCTGAGGAAGGTGGTTGAAGTAACAAGAAGAGACATGGTACGCAACCAGACGATACGTCAAGGCCTAAAATGCCACCCCCTACAGACCCAAGTAGAACAGTCCCAACTAAGATGGTTTGGCCATGTCTGCAGAATGGGAGAAGATCGGCTACCACGACAAGCATGGGAAACAAAGAGCCAAGGATTCAGACCCCGAGGACGACCCGGAGTCCGCTGGGAGGACAACATTAGACAAACTTTGAAGGACCGAGGACTAGAATGGAACCAGGCCAGGAGGAAGACAGCCGATAGAATAGTCTGGCGCTCTCTCTTCCAAACCTCTACACCTCACGGTAGAAGGGGAACGACTAAGTAAGTAAGTATATGGACAAACGTTGCCGAGGCGTTCATAAGTCCGAATGGCATTACGTTCCACTGATAAAGACCCTGTTGTGTAGCAAAGGCAGTGAGTGGTTTAGCTCTGTCAGTCAAGGGAACTTGCCAGTATCCCTTGGTAAGGTCAATTTTAGTAAAGAAAAGAGACTTGGCGAGACGAGACAAAAGATTTTCAAGTAGGGGTAAGGGTTCAGCATCGAAGACTGTGATGTTATTCAGCTTCCGGTAATCTACACACAATCTGATATTTTTGTCTTTCTTACGAACGATGACCATAGGGGATGAGTAAGGGGCATTGGAAGGTTCTATAATTCCTAAATTAAGTATTTGTTTTAATTCTTCTTCAACCTGGTGCTGGTAGTGAATAGGGACAGGATAGGGGCGTAGACGAATTGGTCGATCATCTGTAAGGACGATGTCATGCGAAATAACTGTTGTACGACCTGGGATGTCTGTGAGGACATCTGGAAAAGATTCTAGAAGACTAGAGACTTGGGAATGTTGTTCAGAAGACAAAGCTGGACAAATAGCGACATCCTTCCATGTCTCAGTCGATTGAAGAGGAAAGACAGGTAAGTTCATGGGAATATCCGGAAAAGAGGATTCTTCCTCCTGAATTACCGATAGCGCCGAGTAGTGAGTAGCAGGCCTAGGGTGCTCATCAACTGCTTGAAAGATGGCTTGAAGATGTTCCGGTCTAGTGTGGAATTCTTTAAGCATGTTTATGTGAAAGGTCTTCCTTTTCCCTTTTATATCTAAGATGTAGTCAACATCAGAAATGCGTGACAACACTTTATATGGGCCATTCCAAGCAATTAAAAGTCTATTTTCTTTCCTTGGAAGCAATACAAAAGCTTCATCGCTAGGTAATAGTTGACGTAATCGTCTATTACGATTTTGGAACTGGCGTGATCTTGCTTTAGCAGCCTCTGAAGAAGCTGTAGCCAGTTGGCAGGCATCTATAATGTTACGCCGGAGGTTAACGACGTATTCATACGATGACTGGATGTCCTGAGTCATCTCTGAGTCTATGAGTAGGTCCTTAATAAGTGACATGGGACCTCGAGGTTGAGCTCCAAACACAAGCTCAAAAGGCGAGAAACCGGTCTGTTCATTTGCTACCTCACGGTATGCGAACAGTACGGCGGGTAAAACCCTGTCCCAATCTTGAGGATATTTCACTGTAACCTTTCCTATAACTGCTTTAACGTCCGGTTAAGACGTTCCACCATGCCATTGCTCATCGCATGGTAAACACTACTGAGAGCCCTGTCGATATTGAGGCGTTTCATAACAGCAGTCATAGTGTCAGATACAAATTGGGTACCTCGATCTGAAAGAAGTTTTCGGGGAAAACCAAGTCTAGAAAAAATCAAGAAGAGGGCATCAGCAACGTCATTAGTGGTGATGTTCTTGAGAGGAATCGCCTCGGGCCATCGAGTGCACATGTCGATACATGTGAGCACATACCTGTGTCCTCTAGCGGACATAATAGGTAATGGACTGATAATATCCACGGCCATTTTCTCAAAGGGGCGTACAGGTATATCACACGCCTGAATTGGGGCCGTATGATAGGCTCCTCTTGATTTTACCTCTTGACAAATAACGCAAGAGCGACAATATATGGAGGTGTCTCTGGAAATTCCCGGCCAAAAGAAAGAGGACAAAACTCGGGAACGCGTTCTAGAGTAGCCCATATGGCCAGCACAGTGAGAATCATGTGCATGTTGTAAAATGTACAGACGAAGTTTTTGGGGAACCATTACCTGATGTTTGATTAAAGATGAATCTTTAAAATTCCTAACCAATACATCATTTTTAAGTGTGTACCACTGTTTTGGTGACAAACTATCTTCAACGTAATCATTATCTTTAACTAATCTAAAGAATTTCTTCAAAGAGTTGTCTTCTCTTTGAAGTTTGATAAAGGATTGTTTGTCTATATCAGAGTGAACGTGAAAATTGTCCTGAGTTTCAGGATCGGTATCATCATTTTCCTTTGGTGCCTTGGCCTGAGCACGCGTAGTAACTGCAGCAGCAGTTGATAAATTTTGACGTTCCCATTGATCAATTTGTTCGGGTGAGCATTCATTGCTGCCGTGTATCCGGCCAAGTGTGACATCCGCTATTGGACTTCTTAACAAACACACTTTAACCGTGCCTGTAAAAAATGGTGAGTGAATATCCACCACGGCTGTGGGATAAAATTCCACTGTCCCGCCAAAAATTACACATTTAACAAAGTCACCCGTTGCATGAGACGGATGTACTAATGACTGTCTCACTTTGACAGTCGTGCAACCAGAATCACGGAGTACCGTAACTTGAGTGCCATTCAATAAGCCTCTATGAAGCTGTAGTACCCCTGTGCCATCATGTGCTGATGAAGCAGTAACTGCTGGGAGCGGATTACCACATTTTAACAAGGAAGTCACATTAGACTGGAATAGAGTTTGGCAATCTGAACACTGTGAAGCAGTATCAAAGTCAAACGAACAACATGAAGCTGAATGATTAACAACAATGTTGTCCTGCGCGCTCGTTATTCTACGAATAACACACATGTAACAAAAAGGCTTACACCACGGCAAAGATACAAGAGTGTATTAACAGGCACTTATCTTATCGTAATCCGATCAGATGCAAGTCCGGAAAAAGGCGTCAACACTGGAACAACACTGTCCCTCAATACAAGTGAAGTACGGATGAAATGTAAACAAATACACGGTCGCAGTCAGATGGGCATCATAAACTGTGTAGACCTCGAAACGTTGTGTTGACTTGGCACAAATAACTTGACATCGCCGTGGCATAGACTTGAAACTTGAAAGAATCTTACAAACGTTGTGATATAGACTGGAACACGTAATAAACTTGCAGACTGGTTGGCTTGAAATTGTAATCTTGAACGTTACAGCGAACAATAGGACATTGAAACTGGAACATTGGATATGCGCAGTAGCAAAGTTCGTTATCCAACTGGACCCGCTGGCAATGACTGAGTTCATGAGGTGGTGTGTTTACAATACCACGCTAAACAGAGGTGACGATCGAATATATAGATTAAATGGCAGCTCTAGATTTGCAAAGTAAGAAGGTATACTTGCTTATGTGAATTTGAAAACCATGCCCTGATGAAAGTATCGATCCAAAACCATACTGGCCACCAAATTATATGGTGTTACGGTGGGATATATTAGAGGATCATGCATGTATACGCGAATGATAGCAGGTGTTCATTCAGGACATTATGGTCAGTACACATAACAAAGCCGGTAGGTGAACAGGTCCACGGGAAAACATGGTTGACATTTAATACATAAAGTCACTTCACAATAGTATCCATCAACACATCAAAAGTACATAGCAATGGATAAGCGTAGTAGATTATCCCTCGTCCGTCAATAAGTTTCAAACGTTAGACATCTTTACGTGGCATATAATATAATAATGATACACTACTCTCATCTCCACTCAATCCTGGCCGTTGTACTAAAGGTTCGGGCAATCCACGAAAACCAAAGTAATGCGGCAGAAGAAATCAGGGCAAACCAAATATTAGTTGCCTCATATCTCAAAGTTACACTTGTAGTAAATTATGGTATGAACTTCTAGATAAGTTCGTGAACCATCTTACACAGAACGTGGCGGCCTCATAAAATCAATAATGCCACAATGGATATATTCATATCACGCTCCATTATCCCGGAGCTCGAAAAATTACATCTCTCTTATTCTGCAGACATGGCCAAACCATCTTAGTTGGGATGTTCTATTTGGGTCTGCAGCGGGTGGGATTTTAGGCCTTGACGGATCGTCTGGTTGCGGACCATGTCTCTTCTTGTTACTTCAACCACTTTCCTCAGATACCTCATTTTGAGGTTTGGATCTGGCTTTTGTGGGTTGTAGTCATTGCCCACGACTCGCATCCATATGTCAAGACTGGGACATAGGTGGAGCGGTATACAGCCATCTTCGTTTTCTTACCAACCTCTTTCTTGCTGAGGAATCCACGATTTATGGCCTGAAAAAGTCTCCCAGCCGCTGCTTTTCGAGTGGTCAACTCTTCTTTGATGCCTCCCTTTCGGTCTATAATAGCTCCGAGATATTTAAAGTGGTCGACCTGCTCCAGGACCTGTTCTCCCAACTTAATTGATGTTTTCTTTCTTCTTGTGATATCACCATGGATTTTGTTTTAGAGCTGCTTATGACCATCCCTCTCTTCTCCAGCTCTTCCTTCCAGACTTGCAGGTTGGATTGGAGATGTGCCTCTGATTTAGCAATCAGGGCAACATCATCTGCAAATGCCAGCTCCGAAATATAGACCTGTCTCATCTTCCAGTACCCCACTGAATACTTTCTTGTTATCTCCTTACATGCCTTGATGACATCGTCCATAAGGAGTATGAAGAGGTAAGGTGATAGGATATCACCTTGTCTTACACCAGTGGTGGTCCTGAACTCTTCTGACTTATGGTTTGCTGTCCTCACATAATTTCTGCAAGACTTGTAGAAGCTCTGTATAGCATGAATCAGAGGTGCTGGAATATTCTTCCTTGCCAAACAGTCCCAAAGTTTGCTCCAGGGGACCCTGTCAAACGCCTTTTCCAGATCTATGAAACAAAGATGGATCTCACTCTTATACTCAAGGGCCTTTTCACTCAGCTGTCTGAGTGTGAAGATTAGGTCTTGAGTACTTCGGTTTGCTCGGAATCCGCACTGGACCTCATCCAATTGTGGCTCAGCTAGGCGTCGGAGTCTCTGCTCTAGGATTCTAGAGTAGATTTTACAGGGACACTGAGAAGGGATATGCCTCTATGGTTTCCACATTGTCGATTGTCACCCTTTTTGAAAATTGGTGTTATGATGGCAATCTCCCAATCCTTTGGTATGGTCTTGTTGCACCATGCTGCCTGTAGGACCTTTAAGAGTAATAGGTCGCCTGATGCTCCCATGTACTTAACCATTTCTGGTGTTATACCATCATGCCTGCTGCTTTGCCCATCTTGATTTTCTCTAGTGCTGCCCTCAGTTCTTCCATCTTTATGTCATCTTCACCATCATTGGTTTCCTCTTCTGTGTCAGTGGTTATCATTTCTGATGCTTCATCATGCTTCACCATCCAGGAGTTCTGAGAAATATTCTTTCCATCTTTCCATTACTTCCTTCGGGGCAGTAAGCAATTTGCCTTGCTTGTCCTTTATAAATTTGAGAGGGCATTGTTTTTCTTTCCTCATGTTCTTTAGGGTCTTATAGAACAATTTCTGGTTTTCTTGTGCATCTTTTTCTAGCTTTTCTCCAAATTCTTCCAAGGACTTCTGTTTTGCTGCTAGCACTTTGTTCTTTGCTTCTGTTCTGAGTGTCACATATTCTCTATATTTTTCCATTTGTCCTGTTGTGTTTTTAGCTCCTAAGTATTGTTTCCATGCATTTTCTTCTCTCTTATTTTCTCTTTGACTTCCTCTGTCCACCAAGGTGTCCTCTTTCTCTTGTTCCCAAGTCGGACTTCACCGCATGCTTCTGCAGCAGCTGTCTTTATGATATCCTTGAATTTATTCCAGAGGGTTTCCAAGTCATCAGGTCGTTCTTCTGTGTTGCTCACTGCTGTAGCAATAAGCCCTGATATCTGGTCTTAATTTCTGGCTCTATCTCAGCTTGTTAGGTCCTATTGCTCATTTCTCTGCTCGTTTTACTTGGTTTCTTGCGTGATGTTGGGCAGTTTCTTGGTTGGTTCACAACTAGTGTATGCATGTATGCGCTTATGGGGGAACTTTGTGTTTGTAATGATCAGATTCTGCTCACTGCAGAATCTAAGGAGTCGCTTTCCATTGTCATTGAGAGTATCTTCTCCATATCTTCCGATAACTCCACCCCATCTAGCATGGTCATTATGTTCATAAGTAACAAGTCATATACAGTCGATATTCCAATGATGTAACAAAAAAAATACTGTTACGTACATTTATTACCTAAGGGGGTAGTCTTCGGTCCTGCCAAATGTACGCACCAGTCTTAATATAGTTATATTATTTGTGCGGTCGAATGATTCGCGCACTGACGTGCACAAAGCAGTGTGAGTTGCTTTGGGACGCACGGGTAACCTAGTTGAGTAGTTTCTGACGTCATGATTTGGAGGGGCAACATGGACCTTGTTTATGTCCGTGATTGATATATATTATTATTGTATTCATGGCACGTTTATGGAAGCCATTTATTCTAGTGATCTGTATTGGTCTTCAGGTCGAAACCAATAGCAGTAATGTCACGTAAGTTATCGCCCCACTTCTTACTGTATGCTGTATTGAAGGCCGCTCTTATACTAGTCTAGCGGGAATATGTTATTCCTAGAATGGACCTACAGAGCCGTTAGCCTTTTTAGGATTCGTATCGTAGAAGAAGGATTCCTACGAGTGGGAAAGAAGTTAATTTGATTGCAGTATTCATGTGTGTAAACGCCTTTATTGTAATGCCAAAGTCGTGGCATGGATACCGAGAGGTTAGCCAACATGAAATACTAACCTAGATGTATCTCTATGTATGTACCCTTAATATGATGTTGAACAGACGGAATGAGAATTGAAGTCTTGGATCAAGACAGTTTTATTGCATGAATGCAGGATTCAGTGGGTTTGAGATTTGTGTACCCAATTGGATGTCCTTCGTAAAGGTCAACGGACATTCCCTTGCTGTTAAAACCTAGTATGAATATTATTGGATTCTTATTACTTACGTGAGAGAGGATTTTAGATATGAATGACGGCACTCCTCCGGATAGCGGTCCCAAATGAATCGATACGGTTTGTGTTAGAAAATTTCCCTTACAGGGCCTCATTCTAAAAATGCCGGTTCAGGGGCGACCTAAAAAGGTTAAAAAAAAAAAAAAAAGGTAAAGGATCCCGTTACACGCCCATTGAGGCATGGGCCTATTGGGAATATGGTGTTAGGCTAGGGTTCCCATTCGTCCCGTTTTTCCCGGGACAGTCCCGTTTTTTTGATAAAATGTCCAGGTGTCCCGAATTTATTCCAAATGTCCCGCTTTTTAAGGGTCCTTCCTGAAAAAAAAATCGTTGGGTAACGGATTTTATTCCGTGTTTTAGTAGTGTTACTTTATCAATTTTTTTATCAAGATTTACTAGCATTTCCACATTTATTGTGTACGAGTTGAGGAACTCAAATCATTTTGCGAATTCACCAATACAGAATATACAACTGTTTTGGGTAACAGCAAGACAAGATGGCTCTCTCTCTTGCCTGCAGTCCAAAGAGTTATTGACATTTTCCCTGCATTAAAGTTATATTTCCTTTCCATTCACAAATGTCCTACCAGTCTCAAAAATTTCTTTGAAAATCCACTTTCAATTACACTCCTGCATTTCATTGCCAGCCAGTTAAAAACTTTTTCTGATACCATCAAATGTGTTGAAAAGCAAGAGACAACAGTAATTGAAGTGAAGGATGATGTAAACAAACTGGTGGAAAAATTAAACTACAGGAAGGCAGAAAAGTTTCTTACCACTATTGTGAGAAATCAGTTGCAAGAATTAGAAAAAGAAGGACACATAACAGTTGAAAAGTTTCAAAGCTATGCAGTAGATTTCTATGACACCTGCATTGAATATATTCAGGAGTGGTGTACACCATTTCTTACGCCTCTTCAGTCTATGGATTGGATCAATTTGAAGGGAAAGAAGTCTGTGACTAGGAAGAACATCCAAGAAAGCTACATATTCATGAAGACAGTGTCACCAAATTTTACCGTGAATGAAGAGGACTTATTTGATGAGTTTGCATGTGTGACAAAAATATTGTGAAAGCAAATTTGATGTGTGGAGTGAACTGAAGGATCAAAGTGTCAGTGAAAAATGGTGTGAGATGTTCGCTCATTTTACAAAGCAGGATATAAATGCTGAGAACCTGAAATGCCTAGTTAGTTTTTGTTTGGCACTGCCAGGATTCAATGCAGCTGTTGAACGTGTTTTTTCATTTAATAAATGCGCTTTGGACCGACGAAAAGAACAGATTTAAAATTGAGACAGTGAAAGCTTTAACCATTATAAAGACCCATTTTAAGGATTTCTCTTGTGCTGAGTTCTATGTCCAAATATCAGAAGAAAAAAAACTTATTAAAAAATAAATCTGATAAATATTCTGATGAATCTGAACTATAAACTTGACTATTGTGTATTTTTTAAAGGTGCGATTTTTCTAATTAATGTCACGAAATGGATTTAGGACTAGAGACTGTCTACCTATAGTGACAAGACACTAGTGAGAAGAAAGACTGAAATGATAGATTCAGATAGAATTATAGTGCAAACTGTGAAAGTTGAGACCATTGGCTCCGAGGTTGAGAACCGAGGTTGATTCTTTCCTCGCCACTTCGGACGTTTAAATTGCTATGGCCTCGAACCACCTCTAACTACCCTATGGGGATAAGGTTCAATTAAGATTCACAAACACCAAGGTACAGACAACATATAGCTACTGTACTAAAAGGAAATGACTGATGCCAGCTACAATTTATACAAGTTTATTATACACCTATAAACAACAAACATATGCATGTCCCATACATCAAGTGCGAGGATGCACTCCTGAAACAAAATCAAGCACAGTTAAAAATGCATCAACCCCAACCCTTCTCCCACAATTGCAACCTGTATGGAGAAAGAAGGTAAGGTTAACTGAAATGAACTACACTGCACTTGATGTCGCCTACACTCCAAACTAGCTGTTCTAAATTCTAACTCTAACTCCACTGATAGCTGGAACGACGGCGAAGTGACTACACAATCTCTGCACAGACTTCGGTTCTACACAGCCTATCCTGGAATCTCCTGAACACAACTAACTGCACCTCTAAACTTCAGCAGCTGTCCTCTGCTATGATTCACCAAAACTAACAGTTCTGCCTATCTGTGCTGACTTCAGTAGAGAGAATGTTTACCCTATCTCTCTCCACTACTCTGGAATTGACTGAGGTTTAACAGAACCCCCCTGGATTCTGGACTGGAACTGTAGCTGACTTCTACCACTCTGAAATTACCTGCCCGAGTATCTATAACTGGGCCGTCGGCTTTATTATGGCCGTGAAGAAACGAACACAAAATTACCACAACGCTGGCAGCCTGCCAAATCTGCGTGTGTAACGAGCGTCAGAGCTCAGGATTTATCCACAAAAATCCTATTCGCTGGAAAATGTCTTCCCCTGGCTGGGAAAACGTATTTTCTTCCTCTCCTTCCACTACTGGCAACTAACGTAAAACCCTTGCGGTTCTGCGAATGCCCCAACTTTGCCGTGGGAGAAATTTTGTGGTCTCAAAATTCCGCTCTCATTCCCACAAAGCCGGTACCTGCTGTTTTAGACAAAAGCAAAAACAACAGCTAAACAAACCATAATAATACATTTAAAATAACAATTAACTTCCTGACAAACCCTTAAGTCTTTAACACTTAAGTCTCCCCCGTCTATAATCAATACAGCTCCCCTACTCTCTCCCGTTATGCACCACCATACAAAATCATGCAAACAAAGTCCGCTCCCCCACTGAGCTCCCTTCTCTACCTGAGCCCACAAGGTAAACATTGGCTAACCCAGATCGCTTGTTCTGCCTGACTAACTCTGAGCAACAACAATATTTTCAATGGCCCGTCTGGGCAGACGTACTGTGGCCTACTTCTTATGCTGACACTAATGCCGTAATGTTTAACACAACTAAAACTAGCCTTCTCTAGGAATTCCTAAAATTCCCGTCAATAATAGTAATCACATTCAAAATGTAATACAAAATAATTCCCTTTAAAATTACTTCTCTCCATCTTCTGAATACACAGAATAACAAAGCACAATCAATAACCTATAACCCTGTTTACGCTAGCATCTACATGCCGTCAAAAGTTATACATAACCCCTGGTTATCAATTGAATCTCACCCCGTAGTTCAACCACGTGTTTATAATTTTTATGACCACGTGCTTATCTCCCCCTCGTCCCTCTGAAACGTCGTATCAATAACAATTCCGTAACCAACGCGCCCACGCGCTTCCAATTATGCCTCTTTCACTCCCGTCCACAGATAGATGCGTACTATATATAAATAGCGAGCATCAATACTCTCACTAAAATCACAAATGAAAATACACATTACACACGCTCCCGACTATATTCTGTAAATACATATGAAAGATTCGCAGATGCGAGTTTCTCTCCCGACCGACTTTGCAATAATACAAAGCGGTGATATCTCAACTTTTAAACCATGCCGCTATTCTTTCAACAAGGAATGAAATGGACCTATAAATTTTCAAGTCTATCACTAAGATCGAATTGATGGCTCTGGAGTTAAGAATTAAATTAAACTAAAACTTCCCAAGAAACTTAAATGATCGGCTAGGACTAGAAAAATTAAATAAAGTCCTCACGCAAAAATTCATGCTTACCAAATCTCGAATGTCCTACTGAAGGCAATCGACTTGACTCTGGCAACCCGGCTTTGGCAATTTTTTCAT